>VXCM01002254.1:130054-144342 GCA_014773175.1 Lucifuga dentata
GTGTGTGTGTGTGTGTGTGTGTGCGTATGTATTGTATGAAGCAGCAAAGAATATATATGGTATATCAAAAATATGGTCTTTTGCTGGATTTTCATTTATTTCTTATTCTCATGTTTGTTTCAATCTGATTCCGGTGTAGCAGGCCAGATTAAGCCCCCACCAAACTATACCAAGGTATAGTCTGGTCTAGGCCAAAATATACCCAGGGGTTTAAAATAGCCCAGGTTGGTTTATACCCCGGGGTATATTTTGACCTAGACCAGACTATACCCATTAGTCCAGATTATACCCCCTTGTGTTTTTCATAAATTAGTCTGTATTTCAATGTCCAGAGTTTCTTTACATCATAATTTTAAAAAATAACATGTCACTGCAACACAGACTTTTTTGATAAGTTATAAGGTTGTGTCAGCAAGGTTAGGGTTAGGGTTAGAGTTAGTGTGTAAAAGTCTGTGAAACAAAATCAAAAACTTATATATCCTTGATTATTGTGTGTCTGAGTGTGGGGGTATAATCTGGCTTTGGGNTATCCTAAATAACACCCCGGGGTATAAACTGGACTAATATATCCGAGGTGGCTAGCCCACTTTAACCCCAGGGATAGTCTGGGCAGGGGGTATATCTTGGGCTGTTAAACCAATAAATCTATAAATCTAACATATATATTTAGAAACTTTATCTGAATCCTTTAAAATCTAAATTGATAGTTTTTTTTTTTTTCTAATTTTTTGCTGAATTTCACTTTCTGTTTCATTTATTTGACATCAAAAAGCAACTATCCTTCCCTCCATCTTTGATGGAGGTGACTTCCAAGCAGCGGTTGGCTTCCAAGCAGAAAAGAAAGACACCATTTGAAAGATAATCATCAACGCACTGCTTAGTTTCTGTGTGTGTGTGTGTGTGTGTGTGTGTGTGTGTGCATGTGTGCTTTCATCAGATCAGATATTACTTATGGTAATATATGCGCCATACTCATATTAAGCATTCAACTCTCATTTTCTAAAGGGCTTAGCAGTGCAGGACTCAAACAATGTTGCAGCAGCTGTCATATTAAAGCAAACACTGTTGTGATGAATGGATCTGGCTCCCATTACTGGAAATGCACGCTTGTAGTGTTTAACCTAATCAGTTGACTTAGCAAAAGTGATGTTTCATTACTAATGGGGATTATGATTAATAACAATACTAAGCAGCGAGTGAAAGAGAAGAAAAGAAGAGCTCATTATTTGTAACGAGGGAAGTGAAGTTGGTTTTAGTTGTCAGGCTGCAGAACCTGTCCGAAACTCCTTCTGAAGGCATCTTTTCATCCAATGGTGCTGAATTTCTTCCAAGTGATTAAGCATAAGTTTGCAAGTGTAATCAAACCCCAAGTGGGAAGACACCAGAAAAAACAGTATTGGAGGCTTTTTGCTTTACATTAATTGCTTGTAAAAGTTTGCGGAAATTCTCTGGTAAAGTATTGTAGATATATTAGCCCTCTGCATAAATGTTTTAAAGGACCTTACCTGTGATCATGCATGTCTGAGCCCAATATGTACAACCAGCATGTGGTGCATGACTGACAACCAATTCCCAAAATATAAAACCATATTTTAGTTTTCTTGTTTTTTTTGTTTTTTTGTTTTTTTGTTTTTTTGTTGGTTTGTTTATTTTTTCAAATCCCCTAATCTTTCAAAATCAAATGTTCAGGTGATGCATCCACCTTAAAATTCAATGTTTCACCTTGTAACACTTATGCATGATTGTAAAAGGCACGGTCGTTTTAATTTCTCAGTAAAAGCCGACTCCTGGGACTGTATTTCCTGGTGAAGGCATACATCGTATTCCATGCAGTTCTGTGTTGAATTGTTTAAATAAATTTGCCTCAACTTTTATTCAAGTACTGTATGTAAGTTGTATTTTACGGTACTTGTATCTTACTTGAGTATTTTTATTTTTTGCTCATTTCTATATCTGCTCCTCTGCATTTATCTGACGGATTTAGTTACTTTGCACATTACTTTAAAATTAGTAATCTGCAAAGTAACTACACAAAATATCTATTAATCAGGTTTATTCAGTATGCTCAAACTTTTCTTTAAAGCAGTGCATATGTGTTTTTCACTTGCATTTCATTGTTCAATGAATTAAATGACCAGTTTACTAGTTTTTCAGCGATATCTAGACAGAATATGCCTTTGATTTCAATTATTATCAGATACGAAAAGAAATTTACTAAAACATGTTCAGCATCTCAACAGATGTGTTTATTAACTCACATTAAAGGCCAAAGCTGCCATGAAAATGTATGCAATTTTAATTTCAATGAGCTTCACAAAATTAAAGAAGAAAAGACAAAACATGGAAATAGCTTGATTATTTAATTTTTGTCTATGATGTCAATTGTTTTCCTTCATGGTAATACATTGCCAAGATCCTTCCTTAATGTTGTTTTAGAAGCTGAAAACTTCCAAAGATAATAATTGATTTAAATCTCCAAGGATGATTTGAAGCAAGCTCATATCAGTTATTTCATATCTGTGATTTAACAGTGTGGCCTTGTACTTGTTTTATCCTTTTATAAGAGGCCATTAGAGGACTCTATGTTAGATTACTGTACATGCAGTATATTTGAATATATAATATATTCCTGAGTTTTTTGTTTTTGTTTTTTTTTGTTTGTTTGTTTTTTGTTTTTTTTTTTGTTTGTTTTTTTCATAAATACATGCATGAACTGAAGTTTGGTCATTTTAATACAATCCCTATAAGCAAGTCTCTGCTTGCTTATAGGGATTTTTAAAGAGGAAATTCCACCCTGAATGAAAAACATTTTCTTTTCTTCTCAAACATTCCAAAATTAAGAACAATATCTTGTTTTCTCTAATGAAAATGCCTCTGAAGCCAAAGAATGCTTTTATGCCTAAAACAGTTTTAATTTTTGAAAGTGCAGAAAATGGTGCAGAAAATGACTGATTTACTCTTTAATGGTCTCAGGAAGGAGCTTGGAAGCTTTTAGCTACTGTGAACATGTTTGTGCCAAACATGTTCTAATGTGAACATTAATTTATTTGCTGCATTTTGTTACACTTTTATCGAAACCACGCTTTACAGTAAACGCAGCAGTAGATGTGTCACAGACTATTAATCTGCTGAAATAAATTTAATTTACATTTTTCAAAAAGGGGACACCCCTCACCCTCTTTGACAAATAGAGAATGGGAAAAGGTAAATGGCTGTTTCACGAACAGAATGACAGCACTGCCACCTAGTGTAAAACAACGATGGTATAAAACTATGTAATTATCCTTGTGTTATGGATCTTAAACCATATACCATTGAGGGTAGAGAGTCTGTGGGTTTTTAGTCCAACCTCTACTCTCATAGCTGATTTCAATGATCAGTGCATCGTAGTCTTCAGCTGCTAAAGGGTCGAACTGAACCGAAAACCTGCAGATTCAGTCTCTCACACAATGATTAAGCCCATTCATGCTGATTGTGTCCTTCCCTTAAGAAACAGCTAAGATCAAAATTGTCATCCAATCCCGATTCTTATTCCTGTTCAGTCTTACGCAGTGCTAGATCCTGTCCCAGCATGCACTGGGGCAGAGGTAGGGTGCACCTTGAAACAAGATGCTGATATAGTTTCATTGGAACACAAACGCTTTCAAACCCACAGTTTGGGGCTTCCAGATCAATTAACCTGTATCAAAGAACACATGGATAGATAGAAAAATATGAGTACTAGCAGTAAAATGTACTCACATAGCCACAGTAAAAGTACTCCTTGTGGAAAATGGTTCTTTTCAGAGTAGTAAATATTGATGTTTAACAAATATCTGGTACATATTAATGCATTGATAAGTAAAAATTAGAGGAATTTTTTGTTTGCTTTTGTCTAATAAATGGAGACAACCATGTTGGACAGTTTGGAAAAAATTAAAATTCTCTATTTAAAAAAAAAAAAAAAAAATCCTCAAAATAAATAAATAAATAAATATACTGTATAACCTCAGCAAACTGATTTTTTTTTTTCTAAAAATATTTGGGAGTATTGTCATTATTAAGTGAGGATTTTATGCTTCTCTATAGTAAATTGTTCTTTTAAATTTTTATAACACTAAAGGTAATGGCTAAAATACAGTACAGAATGTGCTACTGAGATCAACCCAACTGTGGCTTTTATGTGACAGCAGCAATAATTTTAGTTTACTGAATGTTGAATTTAATCTGCAAAATACAGCCATTGGATAAATGTAATGAAATAAAAAAAAAGTACAATCCATCTGAAATGTTGTGGAGTAGAAGTAGAAACTAGTACCTCAAAATTGTAATTAAATATAGTACTTGAATAATTTTGCTTAATTACTTTTCACAAATGCTACTCACTGAGCCACTTCTTCGCCTGTACCACTCCATTTTTGCCAGCTACGGGCAAATTAAACTTAAAAAACAATCTTAAATTATCTTAAATCTTGTTTTTTGTGTGTAGTTATACTAGCTTGTAACTTTGAGAAAGTGTGTAACATCTAACATGTCAACATTCATACAAAAACATGAAACACACACAATACAAATAGAAGTTTGAATCCTTTTTTTCCTTATCTTTAATTCTTTGAAGTCCTTGTTTTTACATCACCATCCATGGGCTTGACACTTTTTCATAGTGAGCAAGCATCCCAGAAACCCCACTGCCACCAAGACAAATACCATCACACAGGTTCACTTTCACAAAGGGAGGGGCTTACAAGGGGACAAGTGGGTTCGGGGAGTTTACAGCATTGACAACCTCAGAGATTAATCTCATCTCAGTCTGCAGCACATTGCGTACATATCACTCATTATATCATTAGCATGGCATAGAAAAGCATCCAAGCTGACAGAGCATTACAGGAGTATACGTGTGAGAGTGTGTGTGTGCATGTGTGTGTGTGTGAAAGAGGTGTGGGACACGGCTACAGTGCCAACATTGACAGCTGGTTTTTAATATCCAACTAAATTCTGCAGGCAGGGTGCTCCATCGTTTGTGTGCTAGGAATTCCTTACGCTGTGGGGACACCGGTCTGTCCACGGACACTGTGGGGACTCACTGACATTTATGAGGACCATCGACAGTTCCACATAATGTTAGGGTTAAGACAAACATTTAGGGTTAAAGTTACATTTAGGATTATGTTAAGGTTAGAGGTCAGAATTAGGCATTTGGCAATTGTTTACATTGAGCCTCCAGGGAATGAATTTGTGTGTGTGTGTGTGTGTGTGTGTGTGTGTGTGTGTGTGTGTGCAAACCTGTACTAATAGCACCAAGTCAGGCTGGGTTGCCATTGGCAACTTCCAATCCAACTGTTGCCATGACAAACACAAAACAGAAGTCTGTCAGAGTGGGGGAGCCTGTCGTCATGGCAATATCCAAAAATAATGGGAGAGCGAGAAACAGAGAGAGAGAGAGAGAGAGAGAGAATGGAAGGAGCGATGTGGAAAATACTAGATGCATACTATTTCTCTCAGGAGAGCTCCTCTTGCAGCCAAATTGAAATTCACCACCAACACTTCACCCACCTCCTTTCCTGCTTAAAGTAAGAATAAATTACATTTTGTCTGTAAGAAGCAGGATGAATATCTACTTTTCCTCAATCTGAGAGGTATTCATGCTAACATCAAGCAAGCATAACTTACTGGGAAAGGCAAATTCTGTACTTATTTCACTTACTGTACTTAATGAACAAGTATTAGTGGTAAAAATGTACTCAAGTATCTAAAGTACAAGAGTACAGTTTAATTTTGTAGTCAAGTGAAAACCCTTGCACCCCTAATTTTGGAGATTTTAATGCTCAGATCAGCTGACAAAGACAAGGAAGGAGAAGAGGAAAGGAAGGAAAGAGGAGAGAGAAGGGAAAGAAAAGGGAGCAGGATGAAAGAAAAAAGTAGAGAAGGAAAAACAGAAGGAAGGAAAGAGGTAATTTGTCACTGCAATGGTCAGATTAATGCAGCAGAGTAAAAAGCACATTTTAGTACCATGACTTCAAATTTGCACCAAAGCATTTGTTAATTTCTTCCTCTGGGTATAGTTTTATGTTTGTGAAAAAGAAGAATTATAAGGGTTTTTATTATTATTATTATTATTATTATGATGGTGAAAAGAGGCAAAGGCAGGTAGGAAAGCTCACTAGAGAGTGTAACATTTCCCAGTCTTGACTTACAGAAACCTTATTACGTGATGTATAAGTCACTGTGGCGATTTCTGTTTCCGCATTGTTATCTTATCATATCTGTGAACACTTCAGGAACACACATCTACTCATTCTCTTGCTTCAAATTCCTTAAATACATACACTATTTGTAATGCTGACACTTTTCCTTCTATAGGCCTGAAAATGTGGGTTCAAAAATTCAAGCATACAGCTGACAGAACACTCAGACTACTTTATGCATGTGCGTATGTACATGTGTGTGTATGTGTGTGTGCATGCGTGTCACACCTGGCTGTGAGCATGTTGATCTGTGTTGAGTCACAGGGAAAAAAAAAAAAAAAACNAAAAAAAAAAAAAAAAGGCAAGGACTGCAGCGGTATGGCAAATGGTGGCTAAGATCTCTGACATAAGAGTGAACACAGAAAAGAAAACATTTCATTGACTTAATGAAAACCAGATCATGCAAAAAACGATCAAGAACATGTGACCGAACATGTGTCCACAACAGTAAGAGTGCTGTACAAGAGCCTGCTGTGTATGTCCCATCCCTCACATATCAACACTGCACACTAGTCAGAAGTACATTAGCTCGTGTCTACTTTCAAGCATAAATCAATAGTGCTTGGCCCTCGGGCACCTAAATACAGAATGACACTAAAAAGCAATTTGACAACAGTTAAAAACTCTAAAACATTAGAACATTTCAAGATATCGAGCATTTGTCATCTTTACAGGGGCTCTACGACAGAATAGGCCCTATGAAAGCACAAAATCTGGCACCTTTGAATCGGTTAATCCTGGCTATTTTACATCTGTTCATCTTACATCCTTCACTCACCTCAATAAGAATAATAAAAACAAAAAAAAACAAAAATCAAACAATCAGTACAACTTCTGTGGGTTCAGGCACGTAAAGAGAAGAAAGGAAAGAGGGAGTTGATGAGTACAAAAGAGTTGCCGTGGAGAAACTTTCACTGCTGTGAATGTGAAAACACTGGCCAAAGATGGACGGCTGTAAGTAAAAAATATTGACCTTGAAGATTCATAAGTAGCTGCTTAGCGGGTGGCACCTTCCCTGTACCGAAACTAACTTAACCCTCTGACAGGGTGGTATTAAGAGACGATAAGGCAAGGAGAGGTTATTTTTGACCTGAAAATGACTAAAGCTTCTCTGTCTTACCCAGATCTTTTCCACAAGACAAGCACTAAAGCAGCTGCCAAACATGGATTATGGTTTCTTACTTTTGTACCGTAGCAAAGCCACAGGTGGGAAAACGAGATGAGAGCCAGCCAGCTGCAAGTGCAGCTTGCTGAGGAAAAGTTGCTGTGTTGTTAAATTTTTCAGATCTGAAGGCCTTTGACGTTCAGAGTAATCAATGGTATATCGATTGTGGCAGTGTGTAAAAGAAATGGAAATACACTGGAAAGCGAAGCTGTTGAAATACAACATAATACAAATCAATAGTCAACAGCTTGATGCAAGAATTATTTGACTGTTAAATTTCAAGCAACCCACTGTTTTTCTTACTGAAGAGAAACCAACTCTGGTTTTTTTTTGTACTATGCTTGATTTACCCTACATCCAAAATGAAAAGAATGGAAGGAAGTAGAATGGAAATCCCACATGGAAATAAGCCATTAATCGATTTGGTCATGCTTGACCTTTCTATGAAAACAAGATAAAACAAACATAAACAGCATAGGCAGGGAGAAAGCACAGTATAAAAAAAAAAACAAAAAAACTTAAAAATGCAGTTAAAAGTGCTCAAATAAAGAGTNAAAAAAAAAAAAAAAAAAACTTAAAAATGCAGTTAAAAGTGCTCAAATAAAGAGTGGTCTTTTTTTTTTCTTCATATGAGGCAAACTTTTTTTCTTTTTCTATGTGTGTCCTCTAGGATCTGGTTTTGGGAGAAGGAAGAGGGGAAACATGAAAAAGCAAATAAGGAGGAAGTAAAAGTTTGAGGCTGATGGATGGCCTGGTGAGGCATTGTGAAAGGTTTGGCTCTCTGTATAGACGTGGTTTCTCAACTCCTCAGCTCCCGTTGGCCGTCCTTCCTCAAACTCTTGTTTCCTCCTCTGTGGCCCATGGGATAATGGTGGAGCTCTAACCCAGGCTGGTGATGTTGGCCCTGCCACCTGGTGGCGCCACGATGCGCTGAGTGTTCCGGCGAGGAACGTTGTCATCAACCTGAGCACCTGTGGGATCAAATTTAGACTTAGTACTACCACATATTTATGGAGAAAGCACAAGCACTTTGTGTGAGGATTAATTGAGCAAGATTTACAGTAAGACAGGCTCATGACCATTTAGTTATGGCCATTTAATTTTAACATGTTGTCCAATTGGCCTCAGATTTTGCAGGATCACTTACAGTTGATATGTGGATGAAGCCATGGCTACAAGAATTTCGTAACCACTTAGCAGAAAATGATGCAAAAATATCAAAAAATAAAAATGTTATGTTGTCAGATTTGATGAGGATTGAATGATGTTTTGGGTTAATCATAAAAACACTACATTATAGGCAGAAATAGACATTATTATAATTTGTTTGTACTAAATCAAGAAATCCAGGAAATAATAATTTTACTTCAGAAGTTATGAGGCAAAATGCACAGTGGTGTATAAATGGCCAGCTATTTGCACCAAAAACTAAATGTATGCATTGACCCATGACCATATGTTCCAACTGAGTTTGTGAAAATCTGTCTATGAGATATCTTACGAACAGACAAACAAATGGGATCAAAAATAGAGCTTCACCTAGACTCTTCACCCAGAACTTATGAATGTATTTTTTAATGTCTGTGTGCACATCACTAATGGTGAACTTAGCTTAGTTTTTACCCAGCTATCAATCTTTGGATATCCCATACAAACTAAGTAAATAAGTTAAATGAATATCTAAATCTTAGTCGGTATAAAAGAATTTCCCAAAACTGAACATTAATCTGTCTTCAAACTAAAGCAGCAGCTCCAGTTATGGTTTTGTGCTTCCACTGACCGGATAGACTGAAGCCAGACTGGTGCAGGTTGCGGACGGGCTGGGAAGGCTGCTTAGCGGGTGAGGTCTTTGCAGAGGAGGCAGGAGTCATGGTTTTGGGTGTGACCGACACCTCGCAGACCGGACCGTCATACAGTCCCCTGGGTACACCCCTCAGCTCAGCCAGCTGCAAAGAGACACACCATCATTCTGATACAAAGTCTCCCTCCAACAACCAACAACCAGAAAGAATTAGTCAAAAAAAATAATCTGTTCAGTGAAAAAGCTGAATTTTGGTGAGCTTTACCCTGCTGCGGGCTTTTATCCTCTTGTAGACGTAGTCCGGGAAGGGTTTGCGGATCACAAAGCGTCCTGATCCCTCGGTCGTGTGGAGGGTCCCCTCCTCCAAGACGATTTTGCCCTGACTAATAACCACCAGCGGCCCACCTCGCACCTCTGTGCCCTCAAAGATGTTGTACTCCACAGTCTGGAGAAAACCAGAGATGTCAGCGTAAATAAACAAAATATAAACATCTGCCAACCATCAAATAGCCCAACATCCAACAATATGTACAATGAAAAGACACAAAGAGTTAATAATGATTAATTTATTTTCATTGTAAATCGTGGTTTTCCAAGACACAGGCTGCTCTGAGCTGAGCTTTGTCTTCATTTCAACACCACCATAAGTTGGTCAAAACATGAGGGCCTACGTTTGTTTGTATTTTTAATCCTTGTGACCATCTAAACTAAGGCAGGGTTACATCTTGGGTTGGAAAATGTATGTAACCTGACAGAGCAACAAAATGTAATAATTTTAGCAAATGTGATGTGTACAACTGCAAATCTGCTACTATGGCTTCTTAAAGGACCATACCAGCCATTTTGCATGTTTGAGCCTAATATATTCAATTTTCATACATGTTATGTTACTGACAATCATTTTCCAAAGGATAAAACGAATAAAACCATATTTCAGCTTTCCTGATATTTTGCAAAATCTGTTAATCTTTCAAAATCAAATATTGAAGCAATACACCCACCTTAAAAATCAATGTTTCACCTGCTAATNTTTCAAAATCAAATATTGAAGCAATACACCCACCTTAAAAATCAATGTTTCACCTGCTAATAGTTACACAAAATTATGAAGTTACGGTTGTTTAAATTTTTCGATGAACACAGGTCTTCTTTAGGGACTATATTCCCCGGTGGAGACATACATTCACTATGTGCTTTTTATTGCGCTTAAATGCTAAAATTATGTAACTTCTAAAACAAAAAAAAAAAACCTGAATACACGTCTTGTTTGCGATGATGGATTACCTATCCCAAGAATGTTTCAAGTATCAACAAGTTGATTTTAATAGCATACCAGAATGAACGGAAACCAATGGTGGTCTGGAAGGTAGGAAAAAATAATTGAATTTACTCTTCCAGTAGTACGCTTTGGGAAATGATTGTCAGTGACGTTATGTGTATGAAAATTGAATATGTTAGGCTCAAACATGCAAAATGGCATGGTCTTTTAATGGAAAAAGACTTGTTTTCATGGCCTCTAGGTGACCAAACTACTTTCGGCTGCTGAACCGACAACTGCGTCCCAATCCGCAGATGGTGATGTGGACACTGGACATGCTACAATGAATTACGAGCACCAGAGCAACAGTTGACAAGTTGACATTACAGGTTTAAAAATGGCTCAGACAAAATGGAGCCAGCACTCTCGCTCCTCCTTCCAGTAATCTCCTTGCCTTTGTTGCTGTACAAACCTCCCGGGGGGGTGATGCCATGTTTGTTGACTGGCTCTTAATGTCTCGTTCTTCCTTTTCTTTTATTGTAGCTTCTTCAGTGTCCATATCACTATTTACAGCTTGGCAAAATACCCTGACTTTGGTCATGGACAGGAAAACAAGTCTTACAATGTAACTCCAGCTCGGTTTAGATGTACATTAAATAAGGACAGATGTGGGACATGCTCCACATGTTGCTCCACCCCTCCTTGGGATCCAAGATACAGCAAAGGGTAATTGGTCAAAACGGCCCATTCTGCCATTCAAGAGAAGTCCAAAAATCACAAACAGCTATGTTATAGGAAAAAATTCAGTGTGCCATTACTAGTTTATTACTACTTGTAGTCATAGTGGTTGCTGTTTTATAAGTTCCCTTTAAAACACCACAGAAATACCTTCAAAGAAGAGATAGGATGCTTCATTTTTTCCATGTGATTCTCCCTATGATGATGTCATAACCCACCACATGTTGTTTCTTGGAATGTTGCTGCTTTGTTTCACATAAGAACTGGACAGATTTATGGAATTCTCACTCTCGGTCTTAAACTGGCCAATTGCCAGAGCGATGTTCATGGAAAAGTTGTCTCTGGCTTCTGTTCACACATGGCACCACCATGTTAAATTACCACAGCATTTACGGATTAAAGGACGCTTAACTGATTGAAGTCACACTGAGTTAAAAGCGGCCCTACAGCTTGTCATGCTAACATGGAAAGCGAAACCAGTCAATTGGAGAAAACAACTGATGTGGCAGTGAGGCCTCAATTCTGCAGCCACATGGAGGAGGTTATTCGTTCTGTGTACATATGTGTGTGTGCATGTGTGTTTGGGAAGGTTGCTGCTGCATGATCAAATTGGAAGCTGTATGACTCCTCTTTTCTAAAAGCTACTGGAGCTAAGACTGAGGTCATGGCAGCCTGAAATGAGATCACCAGTAGGCTGAGACATCATCCTGTGACNCACACACACACACACACACACACACACACACACGTACACACTTAGACTGTACATCTGTACATACACACTCCAAATGAGCAAGTTCTCCCATGAACATTAGTCCTTTATTTCCTGACCAAGTGGAATAAAAAGAAACTAAAGAACACAGCACAATTAGATTTCAATAACATACAGAGAATCTCTCTCTCTCTCTCTCTCTCTCTCTCTCTCTCTCTCTGGTCTCTGCTCTCTCTCTCTGGAGCTGGGTCTGAGCTTTTTTCCGGGCTTTTTTTAGGCCTTTTCCTTCTCTTTTCTCTCTTTTTCCTCCTTTCTTGCACGTTAATACAAGGAAGTTGTAGTTTACTGTTTGATCGTTTGGTTTATCTTTGTGATTATACCGATTAATCAGTTTTAGGAACGCCGGTGGTCGGCGTTTTGCCGGCGGCCTTCATGGCGTGTCAGAGTGGAGGAGAGGAGCCAGTGAGCCTCCGACACGGGATCAGGTGTGTGACCGATGACCCGGTGGAGGCCGTGCTGGCGGCGGTTGGGGAGCAGGTAGGCTGCGAAAATCTCAGCTTTGCGTCCAGAATGAATAAAGCAGTCGTTGTTTTTTTGAAGAAAGAAAGTTTGGTCGGTAAAGNAGCTTTGCGTCCAGAATGAATAAAGCAGTCGTTGTTTTTTTGAAGAAAGAAAGTTTGGTCGGTAAAGTTGTTGCTAGCGGTGTCTGGATTAAGGGGCTGATGGTACCGGTTCTACTGCTGTCAGCGCCGGCCAGGAGAGTCGTAATTTCCAACGTTCCGCCGTTTATTAAAAATGAGATGCTGGCACAAGAATTGTTACATTTTGGAAAATTGGCCAGCGGTTTTAAGCACATTTCTTTAGGATGCAAAAACGCAAGGCTGAAGCACATTTTGTCTTTTCGGAGACAGGTGTTTATGTACCTGAAGGGTGCAGATACGGAGCTACATGTTAGCTTTACCGTGAAGCACGGGGAGGGTGTGTATGTGGTGTTTGCTTCTACTGATAGTTTACGGTGCTTTGAATGTGGTGATATCGGACATAAAAGGTTTGCATGTCCGCATCAGGAAGATAGGAGGCAGACACGCCAGGGAGGCGTTGAGGAGGAGGGGGGACGTGGTGGGGTAGCTGAGGAAAATCACCAGGAGGGGGGAGTGGAGGAGGAGGAGAAGGAGCAGGATGGCAGTTTTGTAGATACAGAGGCACAGAATAGTGAGGTGGAGGAGCGGGTGGAAGTTGAAAAAATTGCTGAGGATAATACAGGTGAGGGTGTTTTGGTATCGGGGATGATGAATAGGGGGAGGGGAGAGGAAGTCAGAGAGAAACCTGGTGAGGAAAGGATTAATATAGAAGAACCAGTTTTACCCTCGAAGGTAGTTAAGAGAAGAAGAGATCATAAGGAGACATCTGAAGTTTGTCATTTGGGAGGGAGGGGTGAAGGGACAGTGGAACAGCCAGAGAGCTCACAGAACTGTTCAGGAGAGGATTTTTCTTCCTGTGGAGAGGTTAAAGATCAGATGGGTGGGGAGGAAGAGGAGGGGGTGAGGATAGATGAGTGTGAAGTAGATCTGTCGGAGTCTGATATGTCAAGGTCTGAGTCTGATGGTGAGGAGCAGGGAGGAGGAGAACTTTACTCAGATAAAGAGCTGAGTAGGTTCCTGAAAGAGACCAAAAATCAGAAAAAAGTTTCTCTTCCCTTGTATTTTTCTGACCTTAATAAATTCCTGAAATCTGTTAATCATGCAAACAGGTCTGACAGTGAGATTCTAACGGCCAGAGGTAGATACAGATTAAAGAAATGGGCGACATCTGTAAGGAAAGATTTAGGATCAGATAAACCTTAAATATGATCAGTACTCACTTTCCCTCTGAGCTTCTGAGCCGCTGGCTTTTCTGGTTCTTTGTCTTTTTCTTTTTCTCGATGGATTTTTTACATGTGGCTTCTCTTAACATTAATGGGGCTAGAGATGCAGTAAAGCGAAGTGTTTTGTCTGAATACCTTAAACAGAAAAGGGTTGGGGTGTTATTCCTTCAGGAAACACATAGTGACAGTAGTAATGAGGTGGACTGGAGGCTTTGGTGGGGAGGAGATTTATGTCTCAGTCATGGCACCAATTTAAGAGCAGGGGTAGCCATTTTTTTCTCTCCTGGGCTTGGACTAAATATCACTTCCACTAAAGAACTATATAAAGGAAGATGTTTAATAGTGAAGGGGAATATTCAAAACATGGATTTTATGTTTGTTAATGTTTATGCCTCAAACATAGGTAGGGAGAGGGCAGCTCTGTTCAGCCAGATCAGCATTGAGCTGGACTCAGCCAACTCAGACACCATCTTGGTGTTGGGGGGGGACTGGAACTGTACCATAGATCCCAGTCGAGATTGGA
>VXCM01002255.1:0-98194 GCA_014773175.1 Lucifuga dentata
CACACACCATATTTCGTATGCATAATTTAATTGACACATAAGACATAATGTTTTGTGTTTATGAAAGTATAATTTGTTTATTGTCTGCTGATGAAAAAACAAACAAACAAAAAAACCCTCACCTTTCAGGGTCAGAAATCAACATCACAGATGGCATAGAGTAAATCCAGATTACATAGCAGTAAAAAAAAAGAATACTTAACATGAAGTTATCATTTGCAAGTAACTGTTTTAAAATCAGCACTTTTTGGTCCCGAAAACACAATTTTCATATTGTCCAATATCTATTCCAAACACATATGAAAAATTTAAAAATATTTTACATTAACTGATACTTTGTCAGAAATGCAATTTCAGAAGCTTTATTTATTGAATTTGTTTGTTTTTTGTTTATTTTTCTTCAAGCTGTTTGGTAGAACTTTATAAGAAATCCTTTCTGTATTTTTTTTTAATTTTTATTTTATTGTCTAAAATTATCTGGAATCAAGAAGAAAATAAAATGTCTCAAATATGTGTAATTTATTTTATAATTTTTCTATTTTTTTTCTTAAGGATTTATTTTTACAATTGTCCCCTTTTTTGTGTTTATTTTTTTCTTTCTAGAATCAAGAATTTTCAAAAAACAAATTGGCAGGTTTGTCAGTAATATCCAGCTTTTCATAAATCAAAATTTGTCATCCTGTCCAGTAAAGCATTTTACTTTTAAGCATAATAAAAAACAAATTAAATTAAAAGTAAAAATTTAAAAATGCCTTTAGATCCAGGAGGTTAACTGCATATAGTATAGATTCTCTTTAAAGGTTAAGAAGCCTATTATGATTTTATTTTCATCAAAATAAAATTGTATACAGTATAATTGCATGGCAAAAAGTAGGCCAATTAAACTGTATATATATATATATATATATAAATATACTGAAAAAAATACAAAAATACTTCAGTACACGTGATTCAAAACTGTGGTTAATACTGCAGTAATTCAGGGTTAATGAAGCAGCGCCTCCCTGTCCTCCAAACTCTGCTCATGCATCAGTAACAGCTTTGGCTCTGGGCAAAACAGATGATGATGCAATGTGTAAATCAAATGTTCTTTAGACCTTTTATTTGTACGGCCAGTAGACTCTTTCAGTTACACTAATAATCAATTTTTTGAATATGAATTTGTGTCAGAATAATTTGTAATTTACAGTGATAGCTCAGTTAAAAGTGATGGGTTCATTTCATTTTAGAATGGTAAATTATTGTTTTGGAGCCTCCAGGTGATTTATTGGAGTGGAAAATGTCAAGATGGGGACATAGAGATGATTTCCTGTGCAGCAATTTCTTTCTTTCTTTCTTCTTCTTCTTCTTTTTTTTTTTTTTTTTTTTACTTGCTCTGAGTAAGGCTGACAAGATGAAACCAGAACTGGACTCTGAACAACAACATCTCTTGTTAGTGGATGCTCTCTGACTCATCCTCTGCAGCTTTAACAAGCTGGCTGCAAAGGTTCATGTCTTTGTCCAAGGCAGAGAAGCATTCTCTCTCTCTCTCTCTCTCTCTCTCTCTCTCTCTCTCTCTACTCCATGCTCCCATGGCCCGTTCACGTTTAAACCAAGGATACACACAAAGAACACAGATGAAAGTTGTTCCCTGTCTTTCTCTCACTTTATTCTTTACTTATAGATCATCTTTCAGCATCTTCTCTTCTCTAACAGATTCTCTAACGTCTACTCCTCAGTGCTAAAATTCAGCTTTATAACTATATTTATAGGTGAATAAATATAGGGGAAATAAAACATCACGTATATTATAGCAATCAATTTTATCCCATTTTAGTGAATGTTGTGTCAAAAAAAGAATTGATGATTACTTTGGCATCTATGAAATGACTGGAAAAATAAATAATTGTTGCAATAATTATATGAATAGTGATTTTAATGGGGAAATGTTATGTAGACTTACATGTTGTTATTTCGGGATCTATTTTAAAACCTTTGCAATGCTTTAATAATAAAAAAAAAAGAAAAGAAAAAAAAGCACATTAGCCCACTTCTATTCTCTCTTGTTGCAGCACTTCTGTGCACACTTAGTGAAAACAGGCCAGTTTAGGATATGTCTCTTTAAGGTCCCCTCCCAAAAAAGCCTGATTGCTGTCCAGTTGTAACATAGTGGATGCTGGCCAAACACTTCTTTGCTAGTCTTGTACTCTGAGGGTGTGGCTAACCACTTCTGTGACATGTCACAAAACTACCAATCAAAAATGAAAGCTTTAGTTTACTAGATGCATTTCTATAGCCATGAAGCTCCAGTTTACTCCCTAAATACTCCACCCCATCATTACATGTGTGGTACCACATACCCCACCATTACATGTATGGTTTAAAGGGGATACATGTAATGGTGGGGTATCTTTATTTCCTGTGTTGCCAGCTTGGTGTTTCTTTTCACGGAGGTATGGCTGGCACCCCTAGTCAGCCGCAGTCACTGGTAATCTGTTATGGTATTACACTTCCATTTTGCCTGGACTGGGATATTATCACAGTTTGAATTCAGCCAGTCCATGTGGACGCCTGATAATCCTGTGAACAATGCTCTCAATCCTGCTGAAAACACAAAGATAAACAACAGTGCCACAATGGCACTGAATGTGGTCAAGTCAGGCTTCCTTTCTTATTTTCCATTTTTTATCCCATAGATGCAGTGAGAAACACTGAAATGTCTGCCAAAAGCCTTCGTTTTTAAGGATAAGTGATTTTACTTGACAGTGCCAAAAAGCCTCTCCCCCAGAACTCATTATCTTTTACTCTATGTCACAAGGAGTAAAAAGGTGTAATCAAGTGAATTGTTTCATCTAGGTTTTAACGAACAGGTCAGTCACATACAGCAGAATAAGCACACTTGACATTTATGCAAATGTAGACTAACTATTGGTTACACAAGGTTGTGTTGTTTCATCAGGCAATTGACAGAGAGAACTTGTCTAGTAACTGAAGAGCATTGATTATTTTCAAACGAATCACTGTTTAATGACAGTGATGAGGGTCAAACTTTAATCAACTGCACCACATAAGAAACAAAAAGGAGCCAAGAGAAATGGATGTTTCCTTCAAAACAGTTGAGCAAGTTAATTTATCTCAAGCTGTTTGGTATCCAGCGTTTGAAGAAATGTTCTCATTTCGGCAACAGCATATAAAGTCACAGAAATCCAAACTTGAATTGCTCATCACTGTTTCTGTTTTCACATGCATTTATAGTATGCTCTTTTTACAAAGCAAATAAAGCTAAAAATCAGGATGTTGTGCTGCTGTCAGTGATCCATGGTCAAAACTGACATTAATTGTTTTCTGCTCAGAAAAGTCAAGCATCTATGTTGTAAAGTCATCTGCCATTTGACTTATTTGAGCTGGTTTATTACCCGTCATGCATTTTGTGTGTAACCTTCAACTGATCAGCTTTTTAATTTTAAATACTTTGTTTCCTAAAACATTTAATGCACAATGTTATGTTTAAGGCTAGTGGCTCGCTTAGACAAGGGGAAGATATTAGTGTACCAACACTGGCATTTCTATCATTCATCATCAAGAGAACACGCAAATCAAAAAAGCTGGACATGAAACATGCACTGTATATTTTTCCCTGCCCTTCCTTTTTCTAACTTCCATTGTGATGGGATTTCTCTTTACAATGAATGGAAATGCCGAGCTGAGAACATTCCCCCTGCACTTCACAATTCGTTTTCCCACATATCACTTTACGGCATGGCTTTGGCTGTCACTGGGGTAATGAATTGCAGCAATGAACAGCAGGAGAAGTAAGATAAATAAAATAAAATATTGCTTTGTCACTGGATTCATTCATACCATTTTAACTGGCACACATGTCTTCCTGCCGTCAGCACAATCTCTGAGCGAATAGAGCAGGTAGGCTGAATTATCAAGATATTAATCATCAGGCTGGATGTTAAAGTATGCTGGAGTCCTTCAATCTCCATTGAGCAATGCTGCCCTGTTCAAATTCCTTGGACATGTCTCTTCTTATCTTAAAATCCAATTTCTACTTGTTTTATTATTACTTTACACCTAGCGCTCATATATTAAATTAAATGCAATTCCAGCAAAAGTCATATTGCCATATCATCAACATTATCCCTCTTTATTATGTCAAAACCCCATTACAGCAGGCTTAACGGGATAAAATGCTCCATGGATTGCTCACATTACAAATGAAGAACCATTTTTTTCCCAAGATTTTGCACGTCTTTGGCTTCAGAAACAGCAATATAAGTTCATACAACTAAAAAAGACAGCATGTTGGATTTCAGTGACTGTAAAAATGCAATTTTAATTCTGCAATAAATTGTTTGTTAAATTGATTATAGCCACACAAACTTATACAATTGATGTTTCCATATGTTAGTAATCATATGTTATGATTTTCTAAATTACATGAAAAAGGAAGCTGTACAGCTGGAAACTATGTTATCTGGGTAACTTCAAACCTGGAATTCCTCCAAATGAAAACATAGAATAAAGTTGAAAACACAGTTCCAGATTTTAACCAATGCAGTTATACAGCTAATCCTGTAAACCTGTTTTATGCCAAATATATATATATTTTCCCTCTTTTTCTCAAAATTATTGATGATCCAGCAGTCCTTGTATCTGCTAATGTTACTGTATGAGGGTGTATGCAGCTGTATGCTCCCTCTATAACTTGTGGTGTCACCATTCACTTTTTTTCAGCTATCGGAGCTGAGTGTCACCAGTTAAGATATGTATATCTAGTCTCTTCCATGCAGGAACTCCAACTAAGTCAAAGTCACCAGTGCAACAAGGATGACAACATTTGTTGGCTTCCCACCCTTGAACACAACCTACTGTGTTTGTTCCTCTATTGGGGATATTCTAATAACTGGATCAAATTAAACTGTACTTATCTCACAGTTTACAAAACTAACAGTCGCTGGATGGCAAAATGAACAAAAAGGCTGTCTGTCAATAACTACAAATACAACCTGTCAACAAAAAGCCCCCTGTTGAAATGCTACCAAACAAGGAACTAATGCTGTGTTCCAATACTCTGCCTTAACCTTTCCCCTCATTTTATTGATCTTTATAAAGATGACAGTTACTGTGTTAACAGCAGTTTGTACGCAGTGTAATGATACCCTTCTGCTCTCTACTGTTCATCTTTTATAGCGCCAAATGCAAAGTGTTATGGATAGCACTAAACGGTAAGTAAGCAAAATCATTTTGCAATGTGATCCAGTAATAGTTGCTGACCCTATAAAACTGGAGTTTCTTTGAGAAATGCAGACGAGCTTCCTGTAGCTTTGCTCCTTTGATATAAAGTTCCTGCTCAGGGGTGCATTGTTCTTTTAATAAAGGCTGGGCTCCTCTACATAGTAATGAATCAATGTCACATCAGTTTATATGAGAATAATTTAAAACCCAACAAGCAAATAGTAATTTGAAGTGCCCAATATTTGGCATCCGTCCAATGCGTATACCTGACAGCTACTCTCAGTCACAAACAGCTCACATACTTGGTGGCATATTTGACACAGTGGCTTAGTGGTTAGATTAGTCGCCTCACAATAAGAACTTTCTGGGTTTGAACCTGACATTCCAATTATTTTATTTGAGGAACTGAGGACCAGCTATTTTAGACAAATGTCATTTCCCAGATGGCAATAGATACTGTGAGATAATGTCCTATGATTTAACTACAGCCCTTAAAATGGATAGTTTGAAACATATGCATCACAAATGCATCACAAACCGTCTATTCCTCGATCCTCAATCCTCGTAGCGAAGATAAAGGAATTGGTATGTCCTTAAAGATGACAGAACAGATCGATTTGCTAGGCACGCAAGAATCAAGGTACAAGGGAAGCAATAAAATAAAAGCTTTGGAATGTATCCCAAGTGTTCTGGTTTTCTCCGACACCTAAAAAAGGACATGCAGGGACAAACTGCATTCTATGGCAGCAGTAAGTTCCTGCCATTAGATCACTGTGTTAGATCTGAAATCTGGTCCCCAGGTGCTAAAGACATGCTGGTCACTGCTTCTAGTAATGCAAATAAGATGGGAGGAATGCAGACATTTAAGATAAATAGACAGTAATATAAAATGGTAATTAAAAAAAGGATATGAGGCCGTGCAATGATTATTTTCAATACTAAGCATAATACAGCATTCCTTCTTTCCTTGAAATGTAGTTGATGCACCACATACTAAATGTTAAGATCTTTTTTTTATTATTAAAGGGGGTTAAACTGCATACAGAAACTCATTAGTGCTCTCATGAGTACGAGCTTGAGATAATTTTGAATTCATGGTGCGTGAGATTCCTTAATGGTGCAGCTTTAATGCCCCCAAGAAGCTCAGAGTACATCTGCCATCAGTTAAACATCCAATAAGAAAGATCCATTGACCTGGACAGGATATTTCATGACAGGCACTTCTTTGCTCCTGTCAATATCAAATTACTCAAGCTTTCTTATTACATGTAATATTTATGGCTAATCAAAGCATCATGCTAACTTGGTACAGTACTGGTAGGTGAGGGATAAAATGGAAATTTCATCTCTTAAATAGAAAATCTGAGACAGAACACAAAAAACTTGCTGTCCTTCCCTCCATTCTTACATTGTCCTTTTACATTTCTAGTAACACACACAAGTCCTGTCTCATAACCTGACATACATACACTAAGGATACTGAAGAAAAAAAAAAAAAAAAAAAAAAAAAAATCAACCTAACCTACCTAACAAAGAGGTGTATCAGGGGAAATCTTGCAGAACATTCTAAACATAACTGAACTCTTGACTTAATGACTGTAATGAGAAATTATACACTGAGTGAAACTAATGTACTTTAAATTGTGAAAAGATATATGCAGAGAATAGACACTTAACAAAGAACAACAAGATGGAAATATGGATAGTGGTAATACAGCAATGTTGAAGACATCTGTTTTCACAGCTAAAATTAATGTTTTCACATGGAATCACAATGAGAACATAACATTATTTTTTCATTAATTAATGAAATTACAGAGTAATACAGTGATGAGAGAAGAGTTCATAATGTACCATATGTATGAAGAGTAAAGAGTAATGTCTCACAAACACATCTTTATCACACACATCTTTTATCATAACACTGCGCTTGATATTGATATAAATACTTCAACTAACGGCTACCAGGCTGTTTCATAAAGCCATTTCAGCCACTGAGTCACCTTGAAATAATCGTCAGTGTGAACAAGTGTGCATGACGTTGACCTGAGCTTAGTTTGATCAAGCTAAGCACCCCAGCAGGGGAAATGGGAAGTCTTGGCAGCTTCTGAGCATCAAAATAAAAGTTCTGCACAAGGACAAAGACACTGGCCTGGGCTGCAGCTCTTTCCCAGCGGCACAGAGAACTTTTAATCTAATTAAAACAAGACTGGGCAAGACAACTTGAGAGATAATGGTGCCATAGAGAGTAGGCTGCTTGGCTCCACTGCTATTCATCCTTCCCAGCAGTGACTTTAACTAGTTTTTAGGTCCCTGAGGGCGACACGGGTGCAGTCAGAAATGTTGCACCGTGACAGTATTAAATAGAAGCTTGGCTTGACAGCTACAGTCTTGTCAAGATTGACAGCACAATCACAAACACTGAAACTGACAGAGTCATGAAAACAGGCAGAGGCAATTCATCTTTTGTGGTTTCCAATCTCAAGATGGAGTGGACAACAAAAACAACAAAAACTGCACAGACATTTCAGGAGGCTCCTGTCCTCTTAAGATGTTCCTTGGGCAAGTTGGCAAGATAACAGCAGGGAAAATGACAAGTTGTGGTTCAAATGAGGTGGAAGTAAACATCGTCTTATCCGGGCTTGTTATTTTATTCTAGCAATTAAAGTCTGATATCACACTGGCATTGATCAGAACCTAAATTGCTGTTGTGTTCTGATGATGTTTTCAATCAACAGCATTTCTTTCTCCTGGCTTTAACTGCACACTTTAAGTTAGCAGGATAGGAGCTGAAGCAAGTTTAAGTTATATAAGGTCCTCCATTCCCTTCTAAACATGATCACTATAAAAACCATTGCAGTCATCAGTTTTTTGTTTGTTTCTTTTTTTGTTTTGTTTTGTTTTGTTTTCCTGTGCCTCAGAAAATCTTTTTTATTTGAGTTATTTATGCCTGATGAGTCAAGCAGGTCCAAAATAAAACTTAAAAGTTTGTGCTGCACTGTTTTTGTATGCTGGATATAAAAAATTGTTTCTGTCTGTAGAGAGATAAATGTGTAGATATGCCACTGTTTAAAATCCCCATGATTCCAGTGGTGCCTACATGACTAAACAAGGGATGATAAAAAGTGCTGCAAAAAGTAATATGTGATTCATGTGTTGTTCATTATCGTTCATCATGTTAATAGCTTACAGTTATTTGTAGAAATAAGGTGGATTCATGTGGATACAATCTGGATTCCAGCATGTGCATCAATGCATATTGTGAACAAAAAAAATAAGCTTTCATTTGCTTATAAAAGATGAAATATAGTTCTGATTGAATCCTAGAACTTTTGAAAGGGACAAATTATGTGTTTCCTTATTTCTATAGTGTAATACAGTACGCAGTATCGTATGTGTCAGGTTATGAGACCGGACTTGGTGTGTGTGACTAGACACACCCACAAATTACGAGGCTACTGAGTGAGTGTTTGGCCAGCATTCATGTTTCACAGTCAGTAGGCGTGGCCAGCTCAGGCTCAATCAGAACAAAGCAGGCTTTTCAGAAGGGGGGTTAAGGAGATAGTATCTAAATTGGACGGTTATAACTCATTGCACACAGTGGTGCTTCGGCAAGGAACATGGAAATCTTTATATGTCCCCTGCTTGTGTTTGAATTAGCATGTGTTCATAGTCCCGTTTCAGAAGTTTGACCGACGAAAACACTCGGCTGTGAGACACTAAGGGAATAACTCATAAAACAGAGCACCATATTTAATGTGTCGATAATGGAAAGTAGTGCCAAACATCCACATTCCATCCATCCATCCATTTTCTGTACCTGTTTTCCTGTTGGGGGGGGGGGGGGGNCTATCCCAGCAGTCATAGGGCAAGAAGCGGGGGTACACCTACAACAATGCACTAATTAATGTAAGGGAAGCTTCATGAAGAGCTTCACTTATCATGGGGATGGTTTAGCATGACTTTAGCATACTTTATCATTGATTACTTAAACCTTCTCAGGCCACATTAGTCAAGCTATTTTTTTTTTTCAGATTGCATTATTCAGGGACATGCCCTACATTATTGTATATGACATGGCTATTTAACAAAAAAAAACAAACAAACAAAAAAAAAACCTGTACTTTATTTTTGCTGTAAGTGGTATGATGGCACTATAACTAGGAGAGTGCAGTGCCCTTATTCCATTCTTTCAGTAAAGTCTTGTTAATACATCAAATGTTGTGTTAACATTGTAGGACGTAGAGATGTAGTACTCTTCCAAAATGATGAATCAAGCCTAAATTATCTTTGTCAAATAATTTGGGAGCTGCTCAAGGCCACTTGCAGGTTTAGTACTTATCATTATTTATTGCAAATTATATAAGTTTTTATTTTAGCTGAACCCTGGCAGCAGAATCACCCTGACAAGGTTATGGAGGTGGGTGCTCTAATGGTGTGAGCTGTCACATCATAATGTATAGTCCTAATAAAGAGCCCTCTTGTTGACCACTTTAATGGCATTTCGTGTTTACTGGAGCAGCTGCTGTAGTGTTAAAGAACAAAGTAAAGTGATGAGTTCTGCATGGGCTTTCAAACTCATTCGATTTTCCCAGATGAGGTGTTCTACAACAGCTGCTTTATTTCCTCCATCACAGCATTTACAAACTTTATTTGGAAAAAAGAAAAAAAAAACTGATAAAAGCTGCTGATGGCACTGATTTGGATATTTTTCTACATAAGCCTGAGACTCAGCACTAACAGCACAAGAGTAATTGGCAATACAAATTCTGCAAAAACGCAAATTTTGTTTAAATTTGGCTGTTTTTCCTGCAAGTCTAAGATAGTTCCAAGCCATGAAAGTGCCTTTCAAGCTGCTCGCCAGGACGGTCATGCGCAGCAGGTAATAATTCCTCTACAGTATGTGGTAATAATTAGTAATCTTCATTGTGCAGCTGCAGGGATGTTTGCTGTCCCATTAAAAAAACCCTCCTGCTTCCTGACACATCTCATTATAGCTCTCCTACATGTTTGTGAAAACAACAATGACAAGAGCTCATATATTGTGGGATACAAACATTATAACGATGAATATAAATAAGCTCTATGGTCACTTTTTGAATTGTCTTTAATCATAATATGACAATTCTGAATTACATTATATCTATTTTTAATACAATTAATTTTTCCAACTGTCAAGTACTCACCATGTCTTCCTCAATATGAATGAAATATATGAATGAAAGCAATTAAGGTCTATCTCCACAACACTCATCCAAGCATTGCAAACTTAATTATAATGCCTAGTGTATATCTACCATGACATATGCCAGTAAACATGCCATTAATTCAGCATTTTAGCTGTGGGTTAAACCAGAAACAATTCTACTCAAACTCAAAATACTGACACTTCATTCTCATTTTAAGTCCATACACGGTGATTAATTTGGAATGTTTTTTCACACAAAAAAAGTATCACTTCTCAAAGTGGTACATAGGGGAATTTATTTGCCCTTTGACACCTGTCCTTTGCAGCCCTTTGTGTCCTAATTACAGTGACAGCACTGGTGATGATATTCATTACTTTAAAAATGAGAAAATAAGCATAGAACACCATTCTATGTTCCATGGCTTTTCATTTTAGCCATTGTCTTCAGTAACTGCAGTCAATTATGTGTTGTTTGCAAGTTAGATAGTGACCTTATCCAGACTGACAAATGGCCAATTTCTTCACACCCTTTTGCTTCCCAGCATGCTTTGCCTTATTTACTGCCTAGTTTTTAAATGCCACAGTTGTTCCTGTTTACTCACAGCATCCTTTGTCCTATTTTGTTTTTCATTAAGGCTACCAGCTGAAAAGCATTGCTTGTATGGATGTCATAGATCTAGATATACATCCATTGACACAATTTTAATTACCCTATACTGCAAAAATGACTGTTGGAATGTAAGATCTACAGTATGTGCAAGAAACCAAAACCACACATGTGATCAATGATGGTGTTCTTTCTTTCTTTCTTTCTGTATAATATTTACAACTATAATTTATATTACTGAATAGATTATTTTCAGGATCAAATTTTGGTCAAATTAATTCATGCTACATTCAGAATGCTGAAAAGGTTTGAATTCATATCCTCATCTCCAACCAATTCCCACTATCATAAGAATTCATACAAATAACTTCTTCATTATCCAAGCTGTTAACCGGAAATGCTACATTACATTTCTCAGAGCACTCACATTTTTCCATTTTACCCAATAAACAGTCCAAATGAAACCAAACTTCAGTTGAGCACAAAATACACAAAAATAACTTGATTACCATGGTCCTCTCTGTCCCCCATAGCCTGCCAGGCTCCTTATACTTGTACAGGTCTGCCTTTTTGATGATGATCACTCTTGCCTCTTCTGGTGAGCCATTTGGTTTGATTAACACTCTGCAGTTCGTTGTCCACATTCTTTGGATTTTATTCTATTTTCTCAGATTTCATGCTTGTTTTGCAATGTCAGCATTCTTCTTTGTGAGGTGTTTGTTAATATACACTGATCAGCCATAACATTGTGACCACTAACAGGTAAAGCGAATAACATTATCTTGTTACAATGGCACCTGTCAATGGGTGGGATATATTAGGCAGCAAGTGAACATTTTGTCCTCGAAGTTGATGTATTGGAAGCAGGAAAAATGGACAAGCATAAAGATCTGAGCGACTTTGACAAGGGCCAAATTGTGATGGCTAGACGACTGGGTCAGAACATCTCCAAAACTGCAGCTCTTGTGGGGTGTTCCCTGTCTGCAGTGGTCAGTACCTACCACAAGTGGTCCAAGGAAGGACAACTGGTGAACTGGCGACAAGGTCATGGACGGTCAAGGCTCATTGATGCGGTGGGGAGCGAAAGCTAGCCCATCTGGTCCGATCCAACAGAAGAGCTACTGTAGCTCAAATTGCTGAAAAAGTTAATGCTGGTTCTGATAGAAAGGTGCATCTCAGTTTGTTGTGTATGGGACTGTGTAGCCACAGACCAGTCAGGGTGTCCATGCTGATCCCTGTCCACCTCTGAAAGTGCCTACAATAGGCACGTGAGCGTCACAACTGGACTACGAAGCAATGGAAGAAGGTGGCCTGGTCTGATGAATCACGTTTTCTTTTACATCATGTGGATAGCCTGGTGCGCACATGCTTACCTGGGGAAGACATGGCACCAGGATGCACTATGGGACGAAGGCAAGTCGGCAGAGGCAGTGTGATGCTTTGGGCAATGTTCTGCTGGGAAACCTTGGGTCCTGAATTCATGTGGATGTTACTTTGACATGTACCACCTACCTAAACATTGTTGCAGACCAAGTACACCTCTTCATGTAAACGGTATTCCCTAATGGCAGTGGCCTCTTTCAACAGGATAATGCACCCTGCCACACTGCAAAAATGGTTCAGGAATGGTTTGAGGAGCACAACAACGAGTTCAAGGTGTTGACTTGGCCTTCAAATTCCCCAGATCTCAGTCCAAGCGAGCATCTGTGGGATGTACTGGACAAACAAGTCTGATCCATGGAGGCCCCACCTCGCAACTTACAGGACTTAAAACTTACAGGACTTAAAGGATCTGCTGCTAACGTCTTGGTGCCAGATACCACAGGACACCTTCAGAGGTCTAGTGGAGTCCAGGCCTCGATGGGTCAGGGCTGTTTTGGCAAAAGGGGACCTACACATATTAGGCAGGTGGACACAATGTTATGGCTGATGGGGGTACATGCTGGATCCTTTCAGTTTTTTTCTCCTGCTTGAGCACAGCATATTTTTGTTTTCTGCTAACAAATCTTATCAATTACTAGGTCTAATTTTTATTTTCTCGAGGCAATGTGTGACAAACTGCAATATCCCTGCTATCAATTGATATGTCCTTGCTGTGCAAAAAAGCGATTACCTGTTGCTCCAGTAATTGTAGTTCAGACTCAGGTGGATCCACATCATCTTTATCATTCTCAGTCACCCTCATGTAAGATTGGTGTTTGGTCTCAAGTCCACTGATCAGTAAGTCACTTACTGGGGAATACTGTTCCAAATCGGCTACTTTGTTTTCCAGAAAGATGATCCTTTCCTTTCTCTCTCTCTCTCTCTCTCTTTTTTTAACTCCCATACCTCTTCACACAGCTCCATTATAATTTTCTGCTGTTTAACAACAGTAGCTATTTCTTCTGACATAAAGTTACCTATATACTTGAGTATAAGCCAAGTTTTTATTACAAAATTTCACAATGCAAATCGAGGGGTTGGCTTATACACGAAAAAATCAAATTTGATCTCAGAGAAAGAAATTTCCAGGGTGGAAATACTACCCATCACCACTACTCCTGGAAACTAGTTTAAATCATACCTTAGAATGAGATATTTCCTGACAAAACATCTTATCCAGCACATTTTACAGCNAGTTTAAATCATACCTTAGAATGAGATATTTCCTGACAAAACATCTTATCCAGCACATTTTACAGCAGCCAGTAAGCGCTGCTGTGATTGGACAGTTATGGTAATCAGCTGCTGAAATAAATGTCATGTTTACTGGTACCGGTGTTAGAGCCATTACTCGGTTAATTATCAAATGTTTAAAATATTTAATTTGAGAAAAGCGAAATCAAATAAGTTATTATTTTGGAATATTTATATCTTAACTGATTTATCAGGTAATGATCGCCGGCTGCTTCACGGAGGAGGAGTCTACAGACGCTCAGCTGGAGGCTGCAGTGTTTATGTGGAACAGGGCAGCAGTGACCTCACCTCATGTCATGTTTTGTTATTTTGATTTTGAAAATAAATAAGTTACAAAAAGAACATCATACATTACATTCAACATCATATCATTTTAGTGTGAGTCAGGAAGAGAAGCCCCGTTAAAGCAGTGAAATTTTAAAATAGCCAGCCGCCACAACCAGTACATCGATTATTTTTAGAAAATCACAGGAATACTATGATAATACTCAGAAAAACAGGTAATATGCTAAACAAATAAATTGATGGAACAACATCAGGGGGTTAGCCTACATATGAGTTTCTTTAAGAATTTAAATTTGCAGGTCAAAGTCAGGGGGTTGGCTGATACACAAGATCAACTTATGCTCGAGCATATACGGTAAGTGACTTCTTTATCTCATTAACTTCTTTGTCTGGAACTGCGCCAGCTCTCCTTGGCGGCATCTTGCTTGCTTGGAGTACGCACTGTTTTCACGTATCTCCACAATATACACAGGAATCCTTTCTTCTATTGTTTTAAGTTTTTCAGTTCCAGTCCATAAATCTAGTAAGAAATGTGAATTCCATCCAAAAACAGAAAATTCCACCCAGCAAACATTAGCAGCACATGGCAAACAGGAAACAAGAAACAGTTTGAAACAACTACGAGATGATTTGTTGAAGCTGATGGATGGATCTGATGCTGCAACTGATATATTACCTGATTATATCTCCCTCCTACAAAGGAGGGAAATATAATCAGGCCATCCATTTGATAAGCCCCTTTGACACTGACTTTGCTCTGTACTGACAATAACATTTCCAATGTGATCTAAGCATAGTAATGTGCTCTCATAAGTTTGATTCACATCTAAAGGTCACTTTAATTGTAGCTAATAAGTCATTTATACTTTGAGTCTGAGGGGCTCTTTTAAAAATTCCATTACCTGACACAAAATAGGGCCATATTCTCAGCCACTATAGAGGAAATGGAAAAGAGAATGTTTTACTCAAGGCAATGAGTTATTGTTTATGTGGGGAACTCAGTAGCTTGAATATCCTTGACTGACATTATTGATAAGAAACAGTCCCTCCTGCTTTGTTGATCCTGCTGCATACATCTTCATTTATTATGAAGGGGCTATAGAAACTATAGGCTGCTTACTGCCATGGGTTCCAATTTCATGTGTAAGAAGTAGGTCACAGCTTCTGGCATATCTTAAAACAGTGTAGGTATATTATCTGAGTCAGAAACCAGGTTATTTTGTAAAGCTTTCTTTACCCAGGTTTGTCAAATAAATGCATGAATTAATAAAGTGAATTCATAGAAAAATAGAGTTTAGACAAATAAGATATATAGAAAGAAGTTTTTGATGGTTTGTGTATGCTGATGGTCACTGTTTATCCATTAAATGACTCGGGATAATGTGTTTCATCTAAAAATTGGTCAATGAAGTAACCACATTTGACAGAATATTTAAGAATAATGTTCTGGACCTTTGGAGGAAAGGTCATATTTCCATTTTGTCATATTTCACACATCCATATCTTCGTCCAAAATGAATTAACTGCTGATGAAACACAAAATAATATTTCTATACAGTTGCTATGGGATTCGGTGAATGAAGTACAGATGTCAAAAGACCAAGTTCAATATCATGAACAAAAGGTTTCAAAGAGCCTATAGGAGCAATGGTTACCTCCTGAGGCTAAGCTTTCAAGGTAGACAAAGAAAGACATGTTAGGAAGAAACCTTGGGAGAGGCAACTCAAAGAGATTCTCCTCCTCAGACAGCAAGGTGTGGAGGGGGACCGCATGAGGAAAAAGAGGCAATTACCAAGATACACAGCAAAGGTGTTACAGTACTGTGAAATACATAATACAACAATGAAATCACGATCCAGATCAAGATCACATAAGCAAGTTTAGATTTCATATCAGACTGAATATAAATAAGGAATACCTCTTCGACATCAGCACAGTATGTGTAAATACAACACAAACCACATTGTAGAGCTAAATATAGTTCAGGACGAATGATTTTTATGGTAGAGTAAATCATAATGACCTGTACCAACAACTGATAATAGCCTCAGGTTGGCAGTGTTCTTATCCCATCTCCTGGAGGTAATGACCCCTCAGAGATGCCGAACTTGCTGTGTGTGCTTTTGCTACACTGCTTGGAGTTTTACCGCCCTTTCGGCTCATGCGAGAGGCCAGGTTCACCTTCAGTCAGGCGTTAAAATGAAGTCCACTCCCTTAGCGATCCCATCACTCAAGACCATTTCGACTTCCGATTGAACACATAAAATGTGGTGTTATGGGCTTCCTGCATCATACATTACTCTGTAAGTGGTTGAGGACTAAATGGAAATTCTAAGAGGATTCATGTATATGTAAAATAGGGTGGCTTGAAGTGACCTACATCGCTTTCTATCTTAAAAAGGCAATGTTGGGATGTCCTAGTGTTTTCCTTATTTACCCCTGGTGAGTACAATACAGTACATTTGAACAGCAATATAGCTTAGTGGTGAGAGAGATTAGTCCTCATGTAGGTGTGTGTGGTCATTTCTTCTTTGTATTTATAATTATCTACCTATAAAGCCAGAAATCTCTGTCCGTCTGTCCATCTGCCCATCTGTCTGTCTGTCTGTGGCACCAATATCTCGAGAACCTGGCACTGTATGAAGTTGAAATTTGGTAGGTATAATGCTCAGGACCCAAAGACATGCAGCATCACATGTGAAGTTGTTTGGATGAGCAGTTCTTGAACTGAGCTGTGCCAGTAAAAAGTAGTCCACACGACAGGATATGCTCCGAGCGCAGCGGCAGGATATGCTCCGGGTGCGGCAGTGCCATGGCCTCAACCTGACCACGTGCAGCAAACAAAGCTAGCTCACGAGGATGTGCAGAACAAAATTGTGGCAGGCTGCGGTGCACACCATAAAGTCCGGCCCAGTCTGAACAGGCACGTTTTCAATGGGCACTGCACTAGAGTGCTAAACAGCAAAAATTTTGATCCTTTCCCAATACAATATTTCCTTCCATATGTTTTGGCCATTCGATGTCCTCCATTTGAACTCCTCCATCTGCTAAAGGCAACTGGGAAGTGTCCAAAGCACCATAGCAGCAGTGACGTTGTGACAGTGATGTTTAGCATGTGACACCTCATGAACTTGACTGCATCAAGCTTAAACAAGCTTAAATAAGTTGACTCCATACAGTTCACATTCTACAGCTGCCTCTGATTTACTAATCTACAATATAATGTGCAATCATTTTAGTGGTTTAAGAAAGTTACATGAATGTGTGGTGTATGCTGTGGCGAATATGTGGTGTATTGTGAAACTCTCACGATTATGCTTTATTTTTATTTTTTTTTTCAGCAATGTTGTCCTATAAACAGTCTTAAGGCTCCTACACACTACAAGACCACAGACATCTTATAAGTTTATTGCAAGCCACACTGTGCGACATGGTTCTAATAAATTTGGGTACGACACTGAGTTTTATGTGCGTAGGCTGTATGTTGATAGGCTACAATGCAAGTCAAAAGAAAATACGGCATCGGCGTGCCTCATCCATCTGCATCGCTGTTGTGAAAAATAATGAAGCTAAACAAGAAGCAAGCTTTAGCTTCTGTGTATCGAAAAAAAAAGAGGAGGAGGAGGAGGAGGAGACTGTGGACCCCACTCATTACTCACCTGGAACCTGTGATTCCTCCGCTATTTCTCTCTGTGCTGCGTCCGTCTATGACTGGACACGGTAGCAGCTGGAGGAGATGTTGTATAAACACAGTTTTGCTGCCACAACTCTTTGTTGTCACAAATTCCATTTCACACGTTTTGCCTCCATCTCTTCAGTTTGGGTTGTTGTTGTTTTTTTTTTTTTCCCCAAATTTTATTCATAATGGCACCAAGAGTGTCACTTTGACCAGCATGTCATTTCATGCTGCATTCCTATTGGTTGGTTAGTAGACAGGTCATAGCAGCGTTCTAAATTTATGATACTGTCAGAATTCTGTCACAGGCTATCTTTGGTCGCAAGACTGTTACAACGGCCCTCTTTGTACCTCTCTCACGGTGCGACGTAGGACCCACCATTTTGGAGCCATGACCAAAGACATTGACACAATTCTTTCACATTTGTCATCTTTCATCTGGGACAGCCTAATATTGCACACTGTATACTGGGCTTAAGATAAATCCAGCACCCATTACAACCACTATTTTCCTGTTGGAGAGTGAGCTGCTTCAGTGAAGCACAGGCCCTTAAGTGCTTTCTCTCACCTTGTTTTGTGTGTGTGTGTGTGTGTGTGTGTGTGTGTGTGTGTGTGTGTGTGTAATTCTTGGACAGGAGCCACAGGATATGTAAGACTGAAAGTTGATGGTCCAGTGCCCCTAACCAAGAAAATGCCTGCCTTCAATCACCCTATTTCAAGTGCTGCAAGCTTGTTAGGTGCAGTATTGCTCCTCTCAGTCTAATTTCCTGCATGACGTGGCCTTGTTTGTTTCATGGCTGCTCCACTGGCCAGTTAACAATGAGGGTTTTTAGCCAGCCAATGTTTATTCACTAACACTATTACTGGTTTTTGCTGCTGGAGCCCTACACATACGTAAGCCAGAGGCGTCACAAAGGGGGTGGGTNCCCCCCCCCCTCCAAACTTCACGTTGGTACCTCGGGTAGCCCCAAGAATGTGAAAGAGAAACTGACAAAGCAAAACCAAACTCCAGATTCCCCATTCATGTCCCCCCCACCCAGTACCATTATAACAGCTGTAACACTCCTTAAGTTGGGCGTCTCTAGAAAGCAAAAGCAGAGAGAAAGCGATAAAAAAAAACCAAAAACTCCCGGTTCGTCCGCAACACCCCCCACGTCATCGACAACTTGAATTGTCGGTACCAGCTCTGAACCCGCCTGTCACGGAGATACCGCACCGGGTGACACCAACCCCAGTGACGCCACTGCATGAAGCTGATGCACTGTCTCATATAATTATTTGAAGGTAATCAAAGGTAATTGCTGAAAGACATTTTATAACACAATTTGATTATGTTTTCATATATCGATTTATTTGCTTTTGTCCAAATTCAAGTCAGGAACAGGTAATTGTGAAATTATGCTAGTAATAACCTACCGAGCTGGCTACACCTGGGTGCACGTTAAATAATGTAATTATGAACTTGCAATTATACGCTACGTTACATCAGAAAAGTTTACTTACATGAGACATGACAAGACAGGACAGGACACAAGACAAGACAAGACAGGACAGGACAGGACAGGACAAGACAAGACAGGACAGGACACAAGACAAGACAAGACTTTACTCATCTCAAAGGTTGTTGCACTAAGTTGCTCAAGCAATACTCACTAGAAAGTACATTAAAACTAATACATATGTACTAAGTATGAATAAAAAAAAAAAAATATATATATATATATATAGAAAATACAGATCAATGCAGATAGGATACGTACAAGGTTAATTAAAGAAAAATAAGGTGTAATATAGTAAATACCAAAAAAGGATATCGAGTTATCCCTAAACTAAAATATACTGTATATTTCTGTGTCTTGGTATGTAAGTGAAAATAAAACAATCCAGATTCAGCTATCATTAAGTCCAGTACTTGCCTTTTATATATTATATTCTCTTTTAAAAACCAACCCCACCTAACTGTAGCCAGTATTCTCACTATTTGAACTTGTTATTAACTTGTCTCACCAACATTATCTCTACATAGCAAGATCCTTCACTACTTCTGATCTGGATCCTCAGTTCTTTTAAAGTGTTGTGCAAAAATATTCCATGAAATATTTATTTTCCCTGCATTTCTTCCTCTTCAGGTCCAGGCTCTCCTTCCCAGTCTGATGAACATTGCTGATCCAAGCCATTTTTTTGAAGTGCGGATTTAGCCCTCAGCTGGATATACCTAGTGCATAATATTCATCAGGTTAGACCCGCATCACTGCACAGTAAAGGTTGGAGTGGATGGAACATGAATGCATTCCTCTCTGCCATGGTCAATGGTAGTGTCACGGGTCTGATTACCCTATCCACCTTCAAGCTCTTATCATCATCTGCTGTTACTGATACAGTTTGTAGAGATAGAGGATGGACAGTAGGCATGTGTGTGTATTTGTGAAAATGAAACCGTGAGAAGAAAGCAGAAAGAAATTTGACATGTGACAGAAATATACACACACACACACACACACACACACAAATAAACACACCTGCATACTCTCTCTCGCTCTCTCTCTCTCTCTCTCTGTGTGTGTGTGTGTGTGTGTGTGTGTGTGTGACATGTACTGTATTGGTGATGCATTTTGAATATGCAGCTAATTGTAGGTGGATTTTGTAAATGAGGCTAATTGGTGCCATTTAGAATTCAGTGCAGCTGCCTTCACAAAATACAAAACAGTTTCTGTCTTAATTAGGATAGGTCACATTTTGAGTAAAATTTAGGATTAGGCATGTGGTTCATTACCGAATGCAATTAATAAATCCAGAGTAATGCATATAAAGATTTTACAGGCTATATTTTTAACATATCTTTCTTAGATCAAGCTTAATTTGCTATACTTATTACTTATTATTATACATATTAATAATTTGATTCCCATTTGTTAATTGTAATGTTCAAAGTTTTCTGTTATCTTTATTTATTTTTAATTTATTGTTTAACGGTTCTATTTCTACTGCCGTTACCAAAATCTTTAACAACTGAGGGATCCTTGTTAAAAATGGTTGTTTATGTTATGTCGTTCTTATATTTTTTATATATATATATATATATATATATATATATATATAAAACATATAAGAACGACATAACATAAANTGTCGTTCTTATATTTTTTATATATATATATATATATATATATATATATATATAAAACTTACATCAAACAATACATTGTTATCAGATTGTTTTTTTTTTAATTCTCAAATATTAATATCAGTATGATCCTTAAAAAAAACCCCACTACATTACAGTGTGCCAACAGTATACAGTTGGTTTGAATGTATTTTTGTGCAGTCTTACAATGAATGTGTATGTGTGTGTACAAAGCTGATACGGAGGGAAAGAGGGAGGGANGGGGGATGACTGGCAACTTCATATTTACTATGATCCTATCAGGTTTCAGCCAGCTATGCACACAATACTTTACCCCTCTTCCTTCTTTCTTTCCCCCAGACACACAAACGCTGGGAAGATCCAGAGTTTACATACAGCCCATATACACACGATCACAGCATCCATAAATAATAGAGTACACATAAATTAAACATGGAAGTTGAGTTTGAGATCGCTGCTCACAGTTGGCTGACAAAGACGCCTCGTTCTCCATCTATAAGACTTAATTAGAAGCCTTGCATTTCCTGTATGGAAAACAGCAAAAACACAAACACAAGGGAGAGAAATCCACTGGGAGCACATCCTTTGATTTCCCACAGTGTATGCTCTTATTACAGTTTACAATAATGGTGGGCTATGTGAAAGCGCAAAGCCATGAACAAGATAATAATCACCTTCTTTCTGCCCTTTTTTCCCCCCCTCTTCTCTGCTGTTACTACTCCTTACCAGCTCCTCCTCATAGTGGTTTGCACTTAAAGAAGCATTGCAGATGCATCACAAATTACCTGGTAGCCACAACCAGGGTCATCATGGATGTATTATCATGTTATGTTACACACGTGTAATCTAAATAATTAAAGTTTGAAGGAGGTCATTTCAGGGTTATACAGTAAGTAGGCTGACCAGACGTACGGTTTTTCCCAGGACTTTCCCTTAATTTAAGTCCTTCATAAGCGTCCCGGCTTATTCTTAAAATAATAATAATAATAATAATAATTTAAATTATATATATATATATACCCCTGTTGTTTTGATTGAGCGATTACTCTATAAAAATAAAGCCAAAAATACTCCCAGATTTTGTCTGGCCAAAACTAACAAAAGCTGCCTCCAACGTCCCTCACCCATCCAAGCACAGTTTCTGATTCCCATTCATAAACTCTCCTCTTTCTTCTGTGTTGTTTTGTTGCTGTTTCAAAGAACACCCACCACCCAGCCTCACCTTCCACCAGATGACTCAAGACTTCCTGCTGGGGCTCAGACACCCCCTGCATCGTGTTCTACCAGTATCTGCTTCCAACTTGGGAACATGCATGCTGTGGAGTCTGTATCTATATGCACAAAAACTTCTCTCAGTATAATAATTTGCATCTCATTGATTGGTGAAGTTTATTCTGTTGAAGCTCATTTGTTCATATTAGTACTCCAAGCAGAAGAAACAGCACAAAACATCTTTCTGCTAGTTCATCCTTAAGTATGGTATTATTCGTATGGTGATATTGAGACTAGCATTTAAGATTCTCTCATGGCTGTGTTTTCATGAAAGACCTGAATAGGGCCCATCTGGTCTAAATAGGGCACAGGGATGACAGTGTGCCTGCATGTTAATATGTTCTGTGAGAGATGATGGGGCCACTGTGTTACTGAGATGATGATGATGACGATGACAACAATCCCAGTCACGTTTACTCACTTAGCCAACCTTGTCTGCTCTTGATCAATCTTGACAGTAACAAAAGGGCTGAATATTCTACAATCATGACCCAAAAATTCTGATCACTCCTGACATTTCCCTAATCAGCCCATAATAGCATTTTGAGGACATTGTCAGTGGATAATTGAAGGTTAGGCATTCCAGACAAGTTTATTTGAAAAAAAAAAAAAGGCAAATTCTCTTTTTCTATTGTATTTTTATTGCAATTTCTTTTATTCTGTTGCTAAATTCCATCTTGCAGTACTGCAGAATGCATGTACATTACAGTATATACTGTACTTTATATTCTACCATTCATTTTATGTCAATAAATTACCAGTTTATTAGGCACACTAGTATGTGATTACCTATACTGCAATGCAACACCATATTGCAACACTAAATCCAGTTTTATGGCAAATAGTTTAAGTTTTCATCTTAAACATTCATTTTAATATGTCCCTATTAGGTGTGACATACTGTAGTATAGTATAGTTCAATGCAACAACAGCACAAACTATGGCATTAAAAACACCATAGAGCTGAGATATTTATGACACAAACATTATAAACTTCACAAAATTCGCTGCGCTTCTCTATTACACTGAATTACATTTGACTGTAAATGTTGCTGAACTGTACTGAAACTACAAAAGTGCATGCATGTTCACTTCTAATTCTGCTATTACCTGCCAATATGTACACCACCATTCCTTATCCACCACCTACCATCTCACAATGATGGCCGAACGTGGCACAACATTGCATTTGAAATCCATCTACAGACCATTTGCGAATGCTTTCTAACAACAACACATTCTCAATCACCTGGAATGTTTGTGGCATCATTTGCAATGTAATTGCCAGACTTCAAATGATATGTTTGGAAAGAAGGGTTGAGAAAATAATGATGAATCAATGGGCAGGGTGCAGATATGACGTTATTACCAAGAATGGCTGGCATGTGGGTTTGAAAAAAAAAAAAAAACCCTCAGTATTTGAGTTTTCCATTACACCAACTATCCACCTCATTATAAAGTATGTTTCTCCACAATCTGTTTAATATATCCCCAGAGACAGAATAAAAACATAATTTATGACATTTCACAAGTCACGATGAGATCATTTCAATTCTGAGGCTTATTTCCCGGAGTGAGCCTTTAACTTCAAGATGAGAAAGAAGCTGCATGGATAAATTCCATATCTACAGAAAATCAGAATTACAGGTGCCATGAAGTGAACACCCTTGCTAATTTACTTTAGATATACACACACTGTTTTGCCTTTGCTGGCATGTTTTACAACTTTATGTGGAATAGAATGTGGCAGGTGAGAATTTTGAGAGGAACCAGGAAGGCATCTTAAAACGTAACGTGCTCTGCCTACAGGTACCCGACCGAGAGAAGAGGTGATGGGAGCGGGTGATGGGTGGCACACAAATAGGCCATTTCCCGTCAAGAGAAGATGTGGAAGAACCACATCTAATTGCAGCAAAGCCCATGTGGCCTCTTCACACTTGATCTCTATATTTGCTGAGGAAACAGAATATTTGCCAGAAATGAGAAACACGGACAGTAATGTTGAAGGTCACTTTGGGGGTAATTTAAGGAGTTGGAACATGAGGAATACTCAGGTCAAAACAAAACTTAAATAATGAGATGCAGCATGCCATGGCTGGTGTATAGCGTAAGTTAATCACAATATACAGTAGACAGATATTATAATTGTATCCCCCCCAGCACCAAACATAACTTGTAAACACTCTTTAAACCATATTCTCTGTCTCAGTTAGCTGACTCTAAGAATCTTAAAAAAAATTTAGAGTTACATGTTTAGAATGTATTTTAATCAAATCAAATAACTGGATTTGGGAACAGAGGGATCTGCATTACCAATGGTTCCTTATAGTGAGTTAGGACTACTGGGGCTATTACAACACTATGCTCATTTACTTTACTGCAATCTCTTCACCAAACTTCATTTTACTGAATTTTACTGAGTTTCAATGTTGTGTACTACTTTAAGTATGCAAGACCCTGACACAAGTAAATGCTGAATTTGTTTTTGGGGTAATACCAAATTAGTTCTCTAACACCAAGAGGAAGTCCTCTCATTCTCTCATAATAACATCTATGCTGTATTTTCTACCATTATCACTAGTGTTCCATTTATTACATATTTTATGGATATCCTTTAAAAACATGCATTGGGGTTTTATTACTCCAAACAAGACATGTGTCCACCCACACATCCTGTATAGCCATTTTATCCTGTGCAGGGTCGTAGGGGGCTTGGAGCCTATTCCGTTGTTCATTGGACAAGAAGCAGGGTAAAACTTGGACAAGACAAAAGTCTATCACATATAAATGGCCAAATTCACACTGATGGTTAATTTTGAGTTTCCATTTCATCTAACCTGAATGTCTTTGGACTGTAGGAAATCTGGAGACCTCTGAGGAAACCCAAGTGGAAATGTGGAGAACAAAGTCCAGCTTTGAACCCATAACCTTCTTTTGTGGTGACAGTGCTTACTACTGAGGCACAGTCTGCCCTCTTGGAGCAAGACATGAATTATTTCAGTGTTACTCCACTGACCAATATGTGCTTTATTTCTAGCAAGATACTGAGTATATTACTGAGAATAATTTCAATAAATCTTCATTTGTAAGCGGTCTATAGTTTTAGCTGAAAGTATTAACTGCAACACAAATTTAGCACCCATGATGCAACCTGCTGAAATTTTCAAACAGCGCCTGATAACATAACTACACCAGCTTGGGCATGTTTTTTTTTTTGNTTTTTTTTTTTGTTTTTTTTTTTAATTGATTAGAGATGTTTCAATTTATGGGGCAATTGAGTTTAACATGACTTTAGTACAAACAACAGCAGCTGGATGATAGGCCTGTGCATCCAGAAGTATTTGTCGCTGTGAACAGATACATCAAACTTTGTCTCAATAAAGCCTCCTCTGGAGAAAAGTGTCAATTTGATTTAGATGCAAAACACAATCCCATGCTCGGCTGACTCCTCCCATGAGGGCTCAGGAGATTAAGATTTAACGGTGATACTGAGGGAATGATGCTATCTCTCTGCTGCCTCACATCTCTTCACACAACATCACCTCTGCTGCTCTTCTAACCCGTCCTCTCGCACACACATGTACGTCCTCTCACAAACACAATTGCGTGTACACACTCTACACACATAATTTACACTTGCAAATTTGGGCACACACACATACACAAAATCTACTATCTGACAAAGCTTGGTTACTGGCAGATGAAGTCAACTGGAGTTTGACTTGTAAATTAAAAACTCTTGTCAAGATTTTGCTGCGTGAATACAGGAATTGGTTTTAGGAATGATGAATCTGAACATGATGGCAAACCAAATATAGCTGAGAGGGATGCACTGCTCTGTGCTGTTTAACAGCATAATGCACAGAACTGATATTAAGGCAGTTTTAATTTCATTCAGTGTGACATTAAAGAAGTGTGACCACTGCCCTTAAAGCATTTACTAACATTTGTAGACATTGTCAAACCATACAAACACTGTAGTTTCTCTCAGTCTGGTCTTCTTAGTGTGAGTTGACTTTGGCATGTCGCCAAACTGTTGTGCAATAGTATTGGAGCATCTTTGTCATACAGTGCAATCAGCAGCACATTCACACAGCATCTACTGTACAACAAACTGCATCCACTAATTGCTATACAACTTTGACAATTCATGCCTTAATGTTATCTGAATCTGTAATCTATGTCTACCTTCTTCAGCAACTGCAAATTTTCACTGATGTGTGATGAGGCATTAAGACTTTAAATTAACAACTGATCATATATTTCATGTGTCTCACGTGAAAAAGCTACTTAATGGAAAGGGCAAGTGCTTTCATGTGTTACTTATTTAAGCCTTGCAAATCATCGCTATATTGCACAGATGCACCAATGATATGAGTAAGCTTTCTTTCTTTGAATATTCATCTATGACAATATACTTTCAGACTTGACAATATGAACACTTTCAGACTTGCATCCAGGAGCAACAGTACTTAATGATGAATACTGAAGAAAAAAAAAAGTGGACACTAAGTGGACTGAACAAAAAAGACTAAATTAAAATATACATGTAAAGTAAACAATCATAGGATCTCTGAATGACAACTTTCAATTATGTTCTGGAAGTCTCCCTAGTCTGCAGCTGCAACACATGAAAAGAAATGCACCGTATTTGCTATACTATGCAATGCATGTTCTGAAAATATTTATCAGTGATATATGCTTTCTTTAGAAGATGTGAAGACACATCATGGATTTGTAAATTCAGCAGATCCTTTCAATGTGACAGCAAAAAGAGTAATGATGTGAATCCTTTTCATAAGATGACACGCATCATGCTACTTTGACCTGCTAGCCTTGGTTGCATTGATGAGGGATCAAAGCATTATTCAGCAACGATTTGCATGTCAGCGGTCATAGGTACTGCAAGAAGATCTGCAACACCGAGCACATAAAGCCATCTAAGATCCAAGCAGGTACACTGAACTCATCCAGTGTGACATAAAACTACATATACATGTCAAGGTAGCTTATAAATTCATTTGCTTATGAAGCAATAGTAACAATATTGATTCAGAATCCTTGAAGAAATAGAATCATATTATAGGAATGATGACTTCTCATCAAAGTTCAAGATTGATTTAGGTGATGGAAAAACTGAATCATGTCAGCCTGACCCAACAGAGACCACAGAGAGGAATTTTTTATGGTTGTGCTATCTGTCTATTTCTTCCAATCATATATAAACCCTTAAGGCACCGTGACTGACACAAAGGGAATGGAATCATCCAAAATAAACACAGAAGTCTTGAGAACAAAACCGATAAGAGACAGTAAATGTCGGCTGCTTACCACTTTGAGAAGCAATCATCCCCTCAGCCATGGCCTATTCTTTTTCTCTTCTTTTGTTGTTGTCCCTCTTTTTCAGGCTTTTATCTGGAAAGAGCGGACAGGAAGAAGTAGAAATAGCAACAGAAATCAGGGGTAAGCTTATATGCCACAAGAAGAATCAATACACAAAGATAACAATTTTAATCATGTTGAAAACACAATGCTTAGAAAGTCAGACTGTTGGATGGGCAAAAGCAAGACATGGAATCAATAGTAGAAATGGTGACAGCAGCCAATGCTTGAGTATAAATGGTACTTCATTTCAAACCATACAAAACAGATTGCAAGAGTTTCTGTTTTATCTCAGCCCAAGAAAGGCCTACAGTGTCAACAAGTCCAGAGTCTATGAGAGGAAACAAATAAAAAGATTTCTGTTAACCTAATGCACATGGGCCCCTGCCTGCTTCTCTCTACTATAAGTCCCCGCATCGAGACTGCAGGTGGAGACGCAGGATTGCATGATTGCCGTTTTATAAAATGCATGCCTGAGATGGTAATGTGGTGAGAGAGAGAGAGAGAGAGAGAGAGAGAGAGAGAGAGAGAGAGAGAGTATTCAAAGACAAACACATTATTAAAAAAAAAAAGAAAAGAAAAGGGAAAGTTAGATTCAGGACATTCTTGTTAAAATCATCCTGACATCCTGTACTATTAGTACACCATTAAGAGTCCAAGGACAGCAACAGTCCTGTTTTTTGATCATTTATCCATCGGATCCCCTCGTTAAGCCTGAACTTGGTTCCTCACAATTGCCACAGAATATTGATGGGCTGAGAAAGGGCAATTTTGCTGAATTCATGATTATCTTTTTAGTCTGACCTTGTTATTACATATCAGGCAAATGTCATTCTCCTGATGTTGATATATTTCCCTGTTAATGCTAATATATCAATAATGTACACATCAAAAATATATTCAGTCTTTTTACATGGTAATCTGCAGTGCATGAGATTCCTTTGGCCCAGACTAATCTGCAACTGGTTTGGGCTTTTACAGTATGTGTCTTCCCACCAGTGACACCAAAATTTATTTATTGTGCTTAGAGAATAAAGTGGTCCTGATTGATACTGAAATGCAGTATACCATTGCATATGATGTGTTTCAATAACTATTTATTGACAATCTGTCAACCTCTAACTTCAGAAAAATGCTCACTATTTCCTTTGTCAGCTGCTTTGTTAGCTTGGTTTGTGGGGATGCATTATCACACTATTTACCACCTGGAATCAAGATGCACACCAGTCAAGACAATAGTATCTGCTTAATTATGTGACCATAAAGTGTCTTTATGTGAAAGAGCATCTGGAAGCTGTTACAGACATCAGAGCTTCATCAGCATTTGTTCTTAACTGCCACGACTCAAACCCAGATAATTGGTCAGATAATTGGACTTTACTTTCTAATATGAGAACGGTGAGTTGTTGTTTTGTTCCACATCAAAAAAGAGAATTTGCTCATGATGTAAAGGGTGTAGGTAAGAGTCAAAAACAGCTTTTAAAAAAAACTGTGATATAAACATTTTGTCATAGTTATACAGTTATCATGATTATAATACAATTAACGGTCAATCAGTTGTAGTAGTCAAAATAAACTATAGACAAATAAAAACCAAAAAAAAAAATTAAATGGTAGGGACACTCAAGTGTGATATTATAATCAAATGCCATTATCCAATATCTGATTGTATTTATATATTAAGTCACTGTTCCAAACACTTTTCTTTGAAATAACTTGGCAATGTAATGTAAGTGTTTTATCTTGTTTTCAACTAGTGACTTTGTTAAACTGTGACTGTTTTAATGAAATATACATTTATTAACCTATTTGTTAACCTATTTGAAAAAATCTTAGAGTTCTTGATGATGTGCACTTGACAAATTAACAAAGAACAAGGACTTTCAGGTCCCCAGCTTCAAAAAAGAAGAACAATGCTATTTAAAGACGGCTGTAGGTTAACGCAGCCGCATCAATGACAAGAATAACACAGTTTTATACAATCAGATACTAGTTGCTGCTGGCAGTAAAATAGCTTAATTTTGGCCTTTAGGCCAAAATTGGTATGACTAAGCAAAATTAACTACATGCCAAAATGACTCACTCTTCTGAACTGAACTGAATGTCTTTTCTGTCGACTAATGATACATGGCTAATAAACCAAAACCAATTACTTTGCACAGCTGGGCATCTTTTATATATTCCTTTCAATCTTCAGCATTTTGTGTGCTTGTAAATACATGCCTGATTCATATTTCTTAACAGTATAAAACTCAGTTGGATGAGTGAAAAAAACAATTAATCACGTCTATGCCATTTAAAATTTGGTCTGCTCCAAAAAAATAAAAAAGGTCTAAAATCAAGGGAATTGAGGATGTGAGACTGATGCCCTCTGAGAAGTTAATTTGAGCCATTAAATTACATCCATCACTCCCATTCCTCCACATACATAAGCTCTCACACTTGTGTCTTTTATTAATAGAAATTTCAGTCCATTGATCTGTATTTGAATAATCTTTGCTGCTAATATGCACTTAAAGTGGGACTTGAATGCTAATAATAAGATTTTTTTTATTAAAGGGGACATATTATGTTTTTTTGGTGTAATATAGCTTAGGCCTAATTCAGTTGACCAATCAGAACAGAGCACATAGAGCTGATAACTAGAATGGCCTGTTTTCACTCAGCGTGCCCATCAGTGTTTTAGCAAGGGAGAGTAGAAGTACATGTGTAATTTCTTTTTCACACATTAAAACATTGCAAAAGTTACAAAATCGACCCCCAAATGAAAGTAATAACATATAAATTGGTTACATATACCTCTTTTAAGGGTTGCTTATTTGTACAATTTTTAATGCATTGGTCTGAATTTGCATAATCATTTCTCAACAGGTAATTTTAATAGATAATGCTAATATGCATTTAGGGTATGACTTGAATGATATTCATCATATATTAAGTAGATATTCATCATAATGAATATCTAGCTATCCTTGTACATAAAAAAACAAACAAATAAACAAACAAACAAAAAAAAAACCTTGGAGCATAAACAGGATACTCTGTGGCAGAATACATTTTCGTCTATAAAGGAAATTATGTCGAGTGCAGTTTACACACCAATGAACCACGTAAATTTACAGCACAACTTCAGCATGATGGCAGGTAAGTTTCATTAGAGAAATTGCCTATCAACACATCCATGCATAACTGTAAATTTGTACATACATGGTTGTGTGAATGCAATATGCTCAATGTAATATACCAAGAAAACACACACATATATTATGTATTTTGCAACTATTTGTCCATTTTGACAGTCCACTCGATAGGGGCTCTGCATCAAGCAGAGCCATTCTGACTGGCTGCTGCTTCAGGGACATCAGTGTGATTCCTCAGAGGGCAAGAAAGAGCCGAGCTGCATTTGTGTTGAAGGAAACTCCACCAGCACATGCTCCCTATCCATTCCTCCTTGCTGGCTCAGTGGCCATACCTTGCCTTAATGAGATGAGGCAATGCACACAGACACATGTACCATGTCTACTCTAATTATACTAGAAAGCAATGCCGTCTCCTACACCCCCTGGTGGCATCATGTAATTTACTCCAAAGGGTTTTTTTAAACAGATGAAAAAAATATTAATGGGTGTGGTGAGACTGCCATGTATAATACTTGTTACAACAGAGAAGACATTGACTGCACAAACAGCACACAGCAGAACCGACAGTGGTGCATTCACATGTTGACAATAGAAAAACCGCCCTACCCGCCAATGGCAGTGGAACGCTGCCAAACAGCAGACAACAATGGTAGATGCAGAACCATTGCCATGGCAATTGGTGGGATGCAATAGTGATTCAATACTGGAGGATGCAATAGTGTTTTATAATTTTGTGCAATGTTTTGTAAAAATTAAATAAAAGGAAAGCTCTGGCTCTGGCCATTTTACACACTCATTTAAAGAACCGACAGAAAAGGCAGATATGCAGACGCATGTGGGTTCAACCCATTTTACAGGAGTGCAAATTGCTAGCAGAATTCCATCGATTAATTCAAGAAGTGAGGATGGATGAAGAGAGATTCAGAAGATATTTCAGACTGTCGACAACTCAGCTGTCCATCTTCGACCCAAGAATACCAACATCTGGTTTGTCTTTGCAGCTGCAGTAAATGGAAAAAGTTGAAAAATTTGAACTTTTGACAACACGTTCCATCTAGCCGTGCAGTGTGCCGCTCTCACCACCAGCAGTGGCGGAGTTTTCTGTCATCCTTTCATTGAAAAGAATGGAATCCGGTTTCCATCTACCACACATCGTCAACATGTGAATGCACCTTAAAGCTGTAGCCTTTCTGTGCTACAAGTTATGGTTGCTTCCATTTGTTTCTATTCCTCCTGTTTAACTCTGCCACACTTTTTTGTCTGTCTTTATCTGTCACTTATGTTTGGATTTTATGCATCTGCCTGGTGCTCTCGTTGTGTGAGGGACTAGCCTGAATTTCTGCATCAGACTTACGAGTAAGTCATAACAGCTACTATTTTCATAATGCTTAGAACATTGCATACAATGTCCCTTGCCTCTGAGGCTTTGATTTACTCCTCAGCATGAAATAGTCTGATCAGCTTAATATGCAAAATTTTAACATACAGTATATCATAGGTAACTTGCCCTTAAAATTAAGTGGGATGGATGGGAATGAATTGGCACATATTCTTTTTCTTGAGGCTTTTCCTTGATTTCACACTATGAGCTTGTTGCCAAGGAGTCTTGGCTACACCAGCAGAATAGAGAAGCTTGTGTTGTATTGCAATTATGTTGTGTAAAGCTAATTATTATGGTTTAGTTCAGTAGTAAATTATTGTTGATGAAGTTTGAGATGCAGAATTAATCAAGAAGATGAATTAACAAACTTTCACTTTTCATATCTATGAAGGAAAAAGCAGTTTAAAAAAAAAAATTAACCTTTATTTAAGGAAAAAGCATAGTATGTCCCTTTAAATCAAACCGAAAAATGACTTGTGTAGTTTTGCCATCCAAAAAGTGTAAAACATATATATTAGTCATATAAAATACACAATAGTACAACATAGTTATGTTCCTTTGAATAAGAGTCATAGCTGTGACAGTTTTAGCATGGCAAAATGTATAAATGAGCAAACAGTCTCCATTTTGAAAGGCAGAAATTCTACTAGAACACTACACTGCTAAACAACAGCATCCACTGACATTTTATAAGTACTTCAAAACTACAGTAGCTATTATTAGACTTGCAGGTACACAGCAGCCAAGCACCCTTTGGGAAACTACATTTCTTCTACCCTGAAGCTACTGTACACCATTTTTACAATCTTCTACTGGTGAACAATTGGCATGATATGGGTTTCTTATTCTCTTAAGATCACTGCAATTGTGAAATGAAGCATGTCTTTTCAATATCTATTCCTCTCCCTGACTAACTAATGCACATTTTGGGAAGAAAATGATGGAGGGCCTTTCTGAAGTACCAATCATCATCTGACACTAGCCATCTGACAGTTTGGCAGGTGTAGCCATAGTGCTCTCTCTGCCTCCCCTTGAGCTATCCATAGTGGTGGCTATGAAATATGGACACCGGCAAATTGAGATTCATCAGGCACGCCTGCCTTGCTCACTGAAATCTATATTCAATTTTGGAGCATCTGTCATGGCAGTGGCAGGCTGAAGCATGCTGGGATGGAGAATCACTTCAGTGTTCTGAAATTGTAAATAGGGGGGACAGTCTTTCCTTGTTTCTTTCTTTCTTTCTTTCTTTCTGTCTGATGGGGAAAATTAGGTGGGTAAGGTGGGTGAAGAATTTGTTCAAAGCCACAATCGCCATTTAAAACATGTGCAAATACCCAATTTGTCCATCTTACACATTTCAGAGACCCTTGGACATCTGTGGAAACTATAAGTTGTAAATTAGTGAGCTAAAATGAATGCAGTTGATGTGCAAAAACACTGAAGAAATAAAATTACTTTCACAAAAAAAAATTACAGTCCGATTCCCTATGTTGCCAAAATCATCAATTGATGAACACATATAGGGAAATGTGTTGCCTCACAATTGCAGTTATACTGTACAATATAATCTGCTATATTTTTCCTTATTCTATTTCTGGAAACAAAAGCCAAATAATCAAAACCCATTACTCTCCATCACGTGTGGCTATATGAAAGAGATAAAGAAGAGTGTGTCAAGTTTTTGATTCTATGGCAAGAGTCAAACTCATTTTTTTCCCTTTGTCCATGCTAATAAAAGCTTATAATTGAGAGGTGGCGACTGAGTAATTATCTACAGAGGAAAAGGGCAGAGAGGTCAAGGTTTTTTCCTGCGGGGTCATTTTTTGCTCCCAGCAGAGCAGATAAAAGTGAGAAAAGATTTTATATTTTAGATCAACTTATACTAAGACTTTGCAGTAGGTGTGCAATTCCAATTTTGTGCAAAACAACAACATGGAATTGAACCATTTCTCTCATGTTAAGGACCATCACTTTAACTGTTGCCTTCCTTGCTGCTTGTTTTGATGAATCATTAATTAAGACAGAAAGGTGATGAAAGCTGTTGTTCTGACCCACTGGCCTTGTCTGCTTAATTCAGCACAATGGACTTGAGTTTTCAAAACAAAAATAAATATATATAGGTTAGCAATATACACATACACAATGTTTTAGCAATTTAAAATAATATAACATACAGGTTTATGTCATGCTAAGGCCATTCAGTGGCTGAGTAGCCTCTATCTGTTATTGTTGAGACGTGAAATAGTTTCCCTGTTTAAGGTTTGTCACTAGCCATGGAGAATGCCTAATGGCATCAGTAAAACTCTTTATTAGTTCATGATTTGAACAATGAGCCATGTCAGCTGACAGAGAGAGAGAGAGAACCNTAGAAATGCTTCATTTGTTTTATATCTACTGCTGAACACTCCCCAGCAGAAATAGATTGTTTTCCTCCCCCTTGATTTCAGCACATTTCCAACCACAAATGTGCCACTCATTGTTTCTTCAAGCTTGTTATTATACATGCTGAAACTGTTAGAAGGTGTATATATATATATATATATATATATATATATATATATACATATATATATACACACACAAACCTGCATATTTTATATTGTATTATACTGTTTATGACACATTTTTATATGTTTCAGATTTCTGTATCCAAACAGTATTTTATTCTGCAGTGTGTCAAACAGCACATGTGATTAGCGCTCCCTGAATTCCAGTCAAAAGAGCATGCCAAGCTTAACAAATGACACAACAACAAAGTACATATATTATCAGTGGCAGGCAATATCACACCCCAACCCAATCTCCAAAAACACCTTGCACTTTCTGTCACTCATCTTTCCATCCAAACGCCTACATGGCTTGAAAACCTGAACACAAAAAAGAGACACTCTGTCCTTAACTGGCAAAATGCAGAGGAGGTTCACAAAAGACCCCGTTAGCAATTAATTCCCAACTTAAAGACAGACATTTTTGTTTAATGATGATGCTCATTATTAAACAGTCTTACTTAACACAAACTGCTATTAGTGGGCAATTTACAACTCATTTACAGAGACATTCCCTGAACCTAACATTCACAATGATGCAGGCCTGTCTATTATTAATCACCACAAAGACTAGAAATTTTTTAATGTGGATGTGTGTACACACGGGTATGTCTGTGGGTGTGTGTCATAACGGACATAATCCTGTTTGTTGAAAAGTGGGAAGCTGAAGGTAGCATGTTCTATCCATGGTGATTTTAGAAATAATCACAATGCATATGGTATCTGCCTTAGATATGTAGATTATTTCAGCAGCACTGTGCCAGAAATAATCAAACCATCCATGAACTTTCAAAGATCAATCTTTTGAGTGTTATGCTTGTTAAGACATTGGATAGGTCAAAGAATATGACTGAACCAATTATCCATGGCACTGGAAGGAATCACAACTCTCCTTGCTTTTCGAGTGGCAGCTTTCCTATTCTGGATGCAGGGTAATCAGGAGTGTGGTCTCTCATTTTGTATGCATCAATTTTGGCTGTAGGTATTTTTGTGATTTCATGAGAACACAGTATTACAAGCTACAAGATCAAATGATTGTTGATCTTTTAAATTATTTGTTACAGCACATGAGGGATCACTTAGAATTAGCTAGATATGCTTGAGCATGGGCGACTTCATCAAAGCAGATTAGTCTGAGTTTGAATAACCCATACAGCAAACAAGATAATATGCTACTTGTGAAATTGAAAGACCTGACGATGAGCACTGACCTTTAAGAAAGCTGATGTTTGCCTATGCATCCAGTTGTTTAAGGGTTATTATCATGCATGGAGAGAAAATACCATTACATTGTCACTGCAAAATCTGCTGTATGAGTTTGTCTACTTTACTGCAGAATAAAGTATTAAATTACAGACTCTTTGCATGCCATGCCAAAAACAAAAGCCAAACATCATGCCGCTATCTTTTTTATTGTTCTCCTCTTGCTCAAAAGACTGCTCTGGGACGAGTGCAGCAGCTGAGCAGAAAAGAACTGAAAAAGGTCACAACAGGGGAACAAGTGAACGGTGTGATCCAAAGATGCAGCATTTCTCCATTCAACACAACTGCTTCAATATTGAATTACAAGGGTACATTCCTGTCTCCCAGAGCTACACTGATCACTGGGTTTATATCCTTACATCTGGCTTGGAATGGCTTTTTTGACAAATCATCAAGGAAATGCTTGCTTTGGCTACAAGAAAACATGAAGCCTCACACTGTAAATATGATGCGAGAAAGTGTGTTTAGTAGACTATAGGACTGCTGGGATTTAGAACGTGTTCCGTCCTTAACAGCGGAGAATCCAGATAAAGCATAAGCAGAAAACAAGCAGCATCTGTAGTACAGCACACTCATGTCCTTGCATGCAGATTTCTATCCAAAGCAAAAAAACAAAAAAACAAACAAACAAACAAAAAAAACCCTACATCTGTTTGTGTCTTTATGAGATATGAAAGTGACACTACACACAAACAGCTTTAATTGTATTGCAATGTGAACTAACACTGACTCTTAGAAAACTACTCAGTTACCTGCACATGCAAAGCCTGTGGCTGGCTCATGTTTACAGAGATGTATGGTGAGACCCTATATAGCTTTAAGAGTTACACGTTTCTAAAGCAAATTCAAGATGGGATGGTAATGAGGCATTTGAGCTGGATGTCAGTAGAAAATGTGTGCACATGCACTTTCCTCTAAAGGAATGCACTTAGTGGTTTAGCAACCTTAAAGCAAATAGATTAGCTTCTGATTGCCCTTTTATCACAGTACAGGCTTTCAGGTAAGAAAATAAAGCATTCTAAAGAACAGATGTCCAACCAAGACAATTTCATTGTTGAGTGCAGGTGTGTGATGACTACCAAGCCCTGATTCAGCTTCCAAATTCATTTTGCCACCTATAGTCACCATCCATGCACCCACTGACATAACACAGTGATCTATTTACATGTCCAGGTCCATTGCAAGCACATCAACAGATTGACCCAGAGGGTGTTTGCCAATATGATTGGGCCTTTGATGTGGTAGAAATGCTACTTTAGAGTCACAGCATCAAAGTCTGCAACAGTTTTTCATTATGGTCAACTATGATGAAAAACAAAGAGTTTTGTGTAGGGTTAGCAGGGATCATGGAATCATTTGTGTAACTTACATTAGCTAATCATTAACATGTGAAATGTATTACAATGCTAAATGGGCATTCCAACATATATTGAGCTGTATGCTTGTACATGTATACTGCATTAAGTAAGTAAGTGAACCATGTTTTGGACAGAACACAATCATATCCGTGATTGCTTTAGTAATACAATACAAATTACAAATACATGTGCTTCAAAACCTTCACACCACCTTTTGTGTAATAATAAAATATTAAAATGTTGGGTGATACTCTCCAATCTTCTTTTCCTCCTCTGGCATCATCATATTACTCAGCAGCAAATAGTGTCGGAAGGTTAATGTTGATTTAATAAGCAATTAATTTTAAGCTTCTGTCTTACATACAGGAGTGAAACATAACAAAAGATTTGAATTCATATTCCATTGCATTTAACAGAGATTAGATACTGAAGTACACTGAGGCAAGGTAGTGAAAAAACAATTTTATTTTTTTCGCCACATTGCCAGAAGTCAGGCAGCTGGTTTATTGGCTCAGAATTCTCATAAGCACCGTGCACTAAGTGCACTAATGATGCCAGTCTGCATCTCCACAAAGGTACATGTGAGGCCTGAAAAATCAGAATCACTTACAAGTACAATACATGTACAAGTCAGTAATCAGTCTTGGTGGCAGCAGTGCAATTATGTTACAACGTATAAAGGAACACAATACACATTCTACAAATACAGGAGGACTACATACAGTGAAAAGGAAGAAGTAAGACAAGCAAGACTTTGATAATGTGGACGTAGAAAAACATCTAGGTTTTATTTTTTTATTTTTATGTTTTTAATTTTAACTGTTTCATCAGCATTTCAGTGTCAAGTCCTTTTTTATATATAGCAGGTTCACTGAAGGTCAAACACAAATCTTATACAGTATATCAGAATTGAAATGCTTTTAAAACAAAGGTTATATGTCACCTGGAAAAACTTTTCAAATAAATTTAGCCACACACACACACACACACACACACACACACACACACATACATCACCACCACCACCAAGACACCTCAGGGGTTATTTACAAAGACTAATTACCATCAGCACTGCAAATTTTCTCATTTCCATATCTTAATTTTAGCGAGGTATTTACTAACACTGATGAGCATGGCCTCAGTCGAGGTAATTTGAATGCACTGACGCTAGTAACAACCTAATGCTGAGCTGTTGAAGACACATCTTACACACGTGTGAAAAGCAATGGAGTGTAAAAGTCAAGCCTCTGCTGCTGCACTTGAAATATTGTCTGAAGACTGTTTTGGAACTGCAGTCACATACTCTGTCTACAAAAGGTAAAGCTACATGCCAGAAAATATTAGTTAATAATAACATTACTGTCAACTTGACAAAGAAGGTCAGTGACTGAATTACAAAAAGCCTCCTGGATTTTATTAAAGTTTAACGTGCAAGATTTGAGGCAGCTCTTAAAACACTGAAACTCCTCGTTTGACAAGCTTATTACTGTAAGTAAGTTAACTGAAGGAAGCAATAAGGTGAGATAAATCGTGAAAAATAATACCTTAATTACATTTGGAGTTTGTGGCTTGTGGTTCGGTTTCATGGTGTTGGACAAGTGAACTGACTACATGCAGATCATAATTTGTGCAGCATTCTGTGCTGTTGACATTTGAGCGTCATTGTCCTAGCTGTTACTGAAAAGTCTCTCTCTGCCTACAAATCACTAAAACCATGCTCGAATATTACTATGGACAGTATACATGACATGTAGAGTCTAGCATACAGATCATGTGTGTTTTGCTGTTACATAATGTAAGGATCATTACAGACAGAGGGACTTTAAAGTTCATGACCTGCTCATGAATTATACATACTTTTGCTAGTAATTAACACAGCAAACCCACGATTGCAGACAACTGCACTTCTAAAAACACTCCATCCATATGACACCAGTTCCCCATGAGACCTTACTGTACATATATGGTCCCAACTGCTACACTTGGCTCATTTGAGTCCCTCTACTATTTCCTGTCAAGAGATGGAGAGCGTTCCCACTGAATCCATTAGCACCAAGCATTCAGTAAAGATGTCTTCCTTCCTGCCTCCTTGACATTTTTATGACATCATTACATTCACACTTGTTCTGATAATGTGTGTGTAGCGTCATGTAACCCTGTATGTTTTTACGCCCGTATCTGGTAGGACTTATGACTACTTCTCCTTGCTTTGCTCATCACATCATACAATGTGTCTGAATTGAATCAAGATTTTAAAGAATTCAGTTCACAACAGCAAGCCAACTAACATCTGTTTTAAGATGGAATTACAATGCGAGCAAAATTTTCAGTACCTAGAGATGACACTTAGTGTATCATGGCTTGAACAGATGATGTAAGTTGCATAAAAATGATTCTAATTAACCAAACAAATTCCAGGTTTTGGGACAACTGGGATAAGCTCCAACCCCATGCAATCCTGCCCAGGATACGAAGGTTTACAGAATGAATGGAGCTGAAATTGGTGATTAAGTCTGCATTGATCTTTGCATTGATCTTGTTTATTATATCACATTTAAGCAGTGACCTAATACGATACGATCTGACATTCTAAACAAGACAACCACCATTGGCTGGCGTACACAAAGCTCAAAAATACGCGATGCAAGAATAGAAAACTATGATACAATAAATAAATGAGCAGTGCAAAATCCACAAGTGTTGCAGCTGATATGTATCTGCCTATAACAGCTGCTACATTCATCATCTGCTCTAAGAAAAACCTTGCACATTGGACGTGTAGAGGATCTGCTATTCCAGGTCACTAAGTCAGGAGATTTTCTTGGTCAACATGAGAGAGTGGCCACTCAATTAGGTACTCAAGAAAACCACAGGCTTTACAAAGCAAGAGTCGAAGGTCCTGACATACGACTCTCCTTTCGATGCAGGACCAAACGCACACAAACACACAGCAGATAAATCACACAAGATCAGATGACCTACCTGTGAAACCCGTTTGTTTGACCTTCCTGCTAACGGCAGCTGTTGTTCATCTTCTGCGCAGTAATGCTGTGTAAACTACACTACCAATGTGCACAGTTGTAGCTAACACTTTATACTGCCTAACTCCTCCATCCCAAGCTTTCCCTAAACTATTAAATAAAACAGAGTCACGATTTACACCAAAACATGAACAAATTTGTACAAACCCATCAGCTAATCCAACACGCTATGTATCTAATTATTCTAGCCCTCAAGATTGAGATTTTTTCTGTACAGCACATTAAGTGTGAACGAATCAATTTGTCAGTAAGCTACGGCAATGGGAGGGGGTGCCTTGGAGCATGTAGGGGAGGGGGGTGGAATGTTGCACTCTGGGTATTAGGTATCTCCTGCACTTTTCTAGGGAAATGGTGATGCCAGTGTGTGAGACCTGCGTGCAAATTAAATGAAGAGACAGAAAAATGCATTATTGATCAGGGTGATGCCAAAGTGTCTCGTTCACAGCACGGGATCGGGTTTACGTACATGGTAATTAATCCACAGGCCTGAATAAAAGCAGAGGAACTGATCTCTATCCCCCTTCACATCTCGCTCTTTGTTCAAATGTCTACTTCATTCAGCACTGAGGAAAAATAGGTCGCTAGCTTGTAGGCAAACCTGATGCAAGGTACCAGTGGGAGCTAGAGCAATGAAATGCACACGCATACTGTTTTCTATGGTACACATACACCCACACGTACAGAAATAGAAAGAGAGAGAGAGAGAGAGAGAGAGAGAGAGAGAGCACCTGCCTTTTTCTCCCTGCCAAGCTGAGCTGAGCAGGTGTCCATTTAATTCGGTGTATCATGTACTGTAATTACACACTGGTAATACTTCCGTCAAATGATTTTATCCATGGAAATTACAAACAACAAACATCTTTTCAGACAAAAACATATTTACTTGACGTGAGTACACACATTGTATAAACCAGTTGCAAGCATACTGTGTTATCCTGAGCTGTCTTGGTGGATTGTGACATGTAAGGTTTTGTTTTTGTTTTTTTTTTTAATAGCTAATGACTATTTCTTTGGCCACCACTTTTACTTCAAGATTATGAGTAAAATTTGTTTAATGCTGACCAGTGCCTTAGATTCAAAATAATATTAATTTATTGGGTTTTTGTCTTTATATTGCTTTAAAAAAAATATACCTGAGCTGTGGCACAGCACCTCAAGGACCCCAGGCTTTTGTCCCAGCTTAGTGTTCATGGGGGAAACAAATTGTACACAAAAGACATGCAGGTTTATGCAAAGTGAGAGTGGATAAAAAGCTTCTTGGAATAAACACAATAAACAGACGGGCTGAGTTTGCAGTCCTGATGTAACATGCTTTCTAAGTTGTAGACAAGGTTTTTTGTCAGTATTTGTCCCTAAGGCTTGGCGTAAGGCTTAGGACAGAGCAAGCCCCGAGGTGCAACATTACCACAATAATGCAAAAAAGTTATTACTCTAACGACATCATGAGCCAGAGGCAACTGTATATGCATGGAAACACAACCCAGTGGCCTAGAAGCACACAGGGGGCAGTGGGGGGAGCGCTCTCTCAAAGTATCAAGCTAAAACATTTTCTGCTTTCTACTTTTAACAACAGACAAACTCCGAGTTCCCTTAACCTCACAAGTATGTAGTCTCACACCTTGATGTTGGACACAGCCCAGCACCCAGTCTAACACAAGGAAAACCAATTAACACATTTTTACTGGCTGGAAAACAGCTTTCATTGGAGTCAAACACCTAATTTTAAAGGAGGACCTTGTGCACACATTATCAACTACAAGTTCTACTTCATTTAATGTTTCTTTATTTTGCTATTGAGCCATCAAGCTGACAGGCTGTACCTTCAAATATTTAGAAAATACTCAGACTCTCAAAATGTCAGAACAAAATGTCAGACATCTCTACTGAAGCGCTTTTTACTTTACTAATTAATGCAAGAAAGTGTATATTTATTTTTGAAGCACTTTGTTGGATTTAAAGATGACATATTCAGATTTCAATGTTATTATTTTATGTAAGGACCTATTTTAATACCTTTGCAATGCATTAAAGTGCAACAAAAAAGAAAAACATCTTGATCCACTTCTCTCTCTTGCTGCAACACTGCTGTGCATAGAGATTGCAAACAGACACTTGCTCTTTAAGACCATCTTCCAAAGAGCCAGCTCTGTCCTGATTAGCTAGCTTGCTGGCCAAATACGTGCTTGCTAGTTTTGTATTTCATGGGTTTGTCTAAACAGGTGCGCAGGCAGGTTAACTCAGGTATGCTACATATTGATGTAAACGGGTTACAGAAGTTAAATGTTTTGCAACTTTGACCATACAGGCAGTCCCCGACTTACAAACGTCCGACTTATGAACAATCTGTACTTACGAACCAACTGCCATAAAGCCTATCAAATTAAAAATTCAAGTTACATACAATGATTCGTCATAACGAACAGCGCACTACTTTGCGACACACATCAAACATTGCGTGTCGTCAGCGGTTCAGCGGTAGTATGTTTAAGATGATCTAGTATATCTGGAAGTGTTTCTTATGCATAGAAAGGTAAAATATATACGCTAGATATGCACCTTATGTAACAGTTCCGACTTATGTACAAATCAGACTTAAAGACAGCTGTAGGAATGGAACTCGTTCATAACCCCGGGACTGCCTGTATACTCCCAACTAAATTACAATGAGGGAAAATAACAAAAAGCACAATGTCCCCTTTAATATATATCTATATATATATAGATATATATATTTTTTTTTCCATTATTGTAAGGTTTATCTGTCTAACAAGAGAAATAAAAACACATTCTTCACAATTCCACTCTAGGTTGGCATTTTGTCTTTCTTTGAATATGCAAATGTATTTATTAAATGTATGCAAATATATGTATGCATGACTAATGCAGGTATGTTTACACAGATATAAGCCAGTGTTCATTCCATGTTTAACATTCAAAGTTGTGTAGCATCTAAAGTATATTTTTGCAAGTAATCGCTGTGCTGCAAACAAAAAAAAAAAAAAAAAAAAAAANTTTTTTTTTTTTTCTAGCTTTGTCATTTGTGAAATTATTGAAAGTCGATTTGCCAGACACAAAAATTGGTAGCGTGTGCATGAACTGTGCATGTGACTCCAAGTCTTAGTGCGAAAGATAAGAATACATCAAAAAGTGTTAGTCATGTTGTTATATCATAATTAATGTAATTCTTCTCCTAAATATCCACCATGATAATCACTTCACTTATGAACTGGCAAACATAATTATTCTTATTGTCTGCCTCCAAAATAACTAACTAGAAAAGCAATTTTGAATAACTATCATCACAGTAATTACCATTTAATTTCTGTACCAAAATGAGCTGAGACAAAATACAAAACAAAGCCTCAGAATTCTGTCAGACAGGAACACTTATCTTGACTTAAAAGTCAACACAAAGTGACGCCTGTCATATGTTTTCCAGCGTTCTCCAAATGAGATGTTGTGCTTATAGGATTTCTTAATGCAGCACTGCTTCAAATACAAACGCTTTATAGTAGGAATAAATTTGCAAATCATTAGTGTTCTTGTATGTGCTGATATGGAGGACTTTGTAGTGGATTATCATGATACACTTAGGGTTTACACAAGAGAACTTGTATTTGCCAGTCCTCATCCACCTATCACTACAATGTGTTTAAACCTGCTCTTCACATTAATTCCTATCTGTATCTCTGAACACACAACACCCACATCTGACCATTTCTCGTTTTTTTTTTTTTAAATCTAGTATATTTACAAAGGCTGACAGTTAACTTGTGCACTACAGTCATAATTATTTATTTCCTTTGATCTCATGTCTCTATCCCAGCTTTCTTTGATGCACACACTTCTACACAAATGGACACACACACTACACCATTCACTGCAGCTGATCCATCCATCCTTCTGTGTGTGTCAGCCAATTAAAGCTTTTTGGACATGATGAAATGAATCAATTAAGCAGTACAGTTCTGCTTAGGCAGCGATTCATCTCTTTATGGACAAGATTTGCTCACAAGAATAACATGTATCACCTATCTGCCTCATTATCATGCAGCTATTAGCATCACTCATACCAGCCAGTGCTCACACTTACACCCAGCAAACGGGCGGTGATCCATGTAGTTTGGTGAATCATAATGCACTAGCACATAATTGGAAAACAACAGAGAACAATCCATTTTTGTCTGTGGATAGTCCTGCTGTATTTTGGCAAGCAGGATGTAACATTAGACAGCATGGGTTCAAGAGCATGAAAGCCCACACCTGACCCTAGAAAAAAATAGAAGAATATGCCCAGAAAGCAACACTGAATCTGCTGAATCCAATGCTTCTAGAGAGGGTAATGTGTGCTTTAATGAGAACCATACATTAGTCTGATATAGTTGCATTTAAACACAATCTGTCATATATTGTGGTTTTTATTCCTAGAGTTTCAGACCATATGAGATTCTGTGAAGTTTGGAATCACCCAGCATTGCACAATATAAAACTAACAAGAACACACACACACACACACACACACACACACATATATATAATTATTTTTTAGCCCTCATCTTTCTGTCATAAATCCAAAATGTGAGAAATTTATTTAACATACAACTACAGAATAATAATTCCTCACTGCACACTAATATTATACATTATGTGTATAATACAGGCAGCTACTTCATTATTTATTTTCAATATAATGTAATTTTAGTGAAACTATGGTTAAAATGTAACCCTACTGTAACTGACCATGCACATGGTGTATTCTGCACTTCATTTATCTTCACACAACGTGTGTAGTTTTATTAAATTTTATCTTACCTTATTTCATCTAATACTGACATCTGTACTATACAAAATTAAGATACTCCACCATTTTGTACAAACAGTGATACCAGACATGTGGTGATGGATATAAATCAATGCAAAATCAATTATAAAAAAAAACTATTGCTATTATTGTTAATATTATTCCAAAGACTTACTGCTTTAATGATTCTGCAGCTTATGTTTATTTCCACCTCCATTTCTCTTTTATTTTGCACTGAGGGACACATGTACATCAACAGCACACTCAAAAATCAAATCAATTCAGTATGACACATTATTCAGTTTTGTAACTTGTCCAAAGAAGGTCAAAAATCCATGTGATTCAACTGCTTAGGCAATTCTACAAAAAGTGTTATCACAAATTCTAATTTGTGATAACACTTTTCTGCAGGTGATTTTACAGCAGGAAAATCCTAATGAGTGCCAATGTGCTGTAAAATCCATATTGAAACTGTCTCAATTTGTTGACATACTACTGTATATTGACTACAAAAGCAAAATTATCCATAATCTGCACAGCATGCATGATTGCCCTATAAATATATTATCAGAGAGTTGAAACATCCAGAATGTACTGCAAACACTTTTTTTTTTTTTTTTTTTTTTTTGTGTGTGTGTGGAATAAAAAAAACAAAAACTTTTGTTTTGTTTTCATGCAAATGAAACATGTTACATCACCGTTGCAAGGTTTAGAATCTGTTAATAATAATATGTCATAATATGTATAATATTCTCTAATACTACATATGCAAACATGTTTGTTTCTATTTTGAGTTTGCATTGCAATAATTAATTATAACATTATTTAACAGTGATATCATTGGAAATTAGGACTTCAGTGACATTTTGAGCAAATACTTTAGGAAATTCAAAAAACACACCAACCTGCAGACCACAATTTACTTCACTGCCATATGTAACCTAGGATGACATTAAAAAATATATACTAGATAGGTGCACTGAATTCAGTTTTAAAAATAAAGTTGAATCATGTCTGCCATAAGTAACTCAGTCTTAGTTTGTTCACAGCTTGAGAGTCTTTCTCTCTCTGCTTCCTTCTCTCTCTGTCTCCCTCTGTCTCTGCGTAATCGATTGAAGCCTCCACATTTAAGTTCAGCAGCCTCTCCAGCACCTTGTTTTTGCCCCTTAGATGTAGCTCTGGGGGGTCTGAGCTAGCCTCTGACAACAGTGTGAAAAAATAAACTAATAAGTAAGCAAGGCAGAGGAGAGACTATTTCTCCACTTCTCTTTTAATGAGTCCTCAACTTAAAAAAAACAAAACAAAAACCAATGTGTGTTTCAATAAGGATGCTGACAACTCTACAATAAATCATACTCTCATATTTATACTCATTCTTTCAGCACAAAATCCCTTCATATATACATTATTCCCAAGATATAAATCCTATTCCTCATTTATGATTAAAATAAATTGCTGACATTTGGTTGTCAGAAGAATCATAGCCTGTACTTCTTATTCTCTTATTTCCTCCTTTTGTATTTCTATTGAACCCCCAAACCCCTTCCTCCCTACAGGCCATTTGCAGTTCTGAGGATTCTTTGTGGAGCCCTCTTCATCTTTTTTTGCTAAATAAATGGTTGCACGCCTTTTAACTCTCATTTCATTTTCCCGCCAGATGGTAGGCTGGGGACAGACATTTTATCTGGGGTATATAGAAATGTGCTTCAATCCATTAGGCCCACTTCAATGTTAATGAGCAAAGTATCTCTTAATTTGTCTCTGATGAGAACGTATTTAAATTGCTGACATTGTAAAAGTGTTCTCATTATATCATTCAAGAGCTATGAGCCTGGGTCACAAATGTCTTGAAAAAAAAAAAGTACAAGAATTTAATTCTTATTTTTAGCAGTCAATCATTTTGAATACTTAAAGTTCAATGTTTATTCTATGAACACTGAACAATATTACAAAAAGCCAAATCCAAATTCGTATCACAGCCAAAAATTACAAAATTACAAAAAAAAAAAAAAAAAAANAAAAAAAAAAAAAAAAAAGAAAAAAAAAAAGAAAAACATGGAAATGCATGTCTTAGTTATACAACAATGACATTATCAGTCAATGCAACAGTTTTCAGTCAATTGCAGCAAGGGAGACTGGAAGTAGATCCATGAATTTTGCACATTTAAGATCACACTGACTAAATCTTTCCACACAGGTGGAAAGATTTTCAATAAAGAATATGAGGCATTATGAGGAAGAAAAACACAACCAATGGGATCAACAATAAAAACAACAAAAACAAAAAAGACAGACATATTTTCCTCCCCAGAATTCAGCTTTATGTGTGCATGTGTTAAAGAAAAATCACAGTGTGTAAAGTCATGTCAAACTACATTATTCTCCAGATTATTTTTGCTTTCAGAAAAGGGCTGATATTCAAATGCATGCACAGAGATAGAGCACAAAGACAAGATAATCAAGGAACACATCAGTGTGTATATGTTGTCAAATGTCTTATTAATGTGTCAACCAGAGACACATGACAGATGACTTTTTTTGAACTTCTGACCTCAACAGGAAATACATGGAAAGAAAAACAGAAGACAAATTGCGTACTGAAAAATTGCCTCCCACATCACATGCGCACATAGAGCTATGAATGAAGACTGACTATTCATGCACTGAAATGCGATTTGACCTTGGAACAATCATTGCATTACTCACCAATATTAAAGCCTGTATACCCATTCATTCATTGCTTTGACATTTAACCTAAAGAACCATTGCATGTGTATTTGTATACATGTGTATATGTATGCTTAGTACATGATTAGTACTGTTGTGCCATACACAGAGCACTTCTTTCACAATACCAAACACATGCTAATTAAAATGTCTTTCATCCATCCAAGAGACAAATGTATGCGTTTAACCAGTTTTTGCTCAAGGACAAATCAAAAGGGATGGCTGTATTTTGGATTCAACTTGTGATATTCCAATCAGGAGGTAGTTCTGCCAACCACCCAGCCATACATGCATGCTGGCCCTGTGCGATTAATCAAAAATATTTGACACCCATAGCTTATTCCATTATCTCTCATGCCGTTCCAATAAGGGGGAATGTCTCCCAGAGCCTGAAGGCAGAGAAGTTCTTTCTTCAAGGAATCAAGCAATCAGAAGTGCAGAAAAATAGGGCATAACAACATCTAGCTTTTCTCAGCAGAGATTTGAATACATATTTGATGATCGTATAGTATCTGGGATAACACACGGCTACTTTGGCAGCATTGCATAGTTTTAGCATCATAATAGCTATTGTGCGAGGCAAACAAATATGTGTACACAATAACACTTCCCATGCTAAATAGCTGGTGTGACTTGTATATTCTGTTGAATGAAATGGAGGGAGGGTGTCTGCTGTGGAAGCATACGCTAGTGCATCTGGTTGCCAACATCTGGACATGATTCTGTTGAAATTGGGCAACAAACGTTAACAATTTTCACCTGAATTAACAGAAAGTGATCCATTTAGTCATTGGAAAAGCACAAGGTAGCAACAATGTTTCAGGCGTTGGCTGGAAAACTGATTCAGAGCTCAGAGACTGCTGTAAAACAAAGGTAGCATATGGCGTTTGATGGATGCTTCCATTTAAAAAAAAAAACAAAAAAACAACAACAAAAAAAAAAAAAAATNAAAAAAAAAAAAAACTTATGGCACCATGAGCACATATTTTATAACATGGTTGACCCCTGCAGAAAATCAACGACAACTCTCTGCCTACTGATTCATGCAAGATCCCAATTTGTACCCCAATTTCCTGCATCAGTGAGCTACAGAGCCTTTACATTTCTTTAAATGAGCTTCATTGGTACAGCTGTCAGATGGAAAGTGTGTTTCCTGACAGATGGGGTGCTACTTTCTTATTGGATCTGATTACTTCTAGCATGGTGTTAACACTATCCTGGGTTGATTACAGGTTACATATATTATAAATGTATTCTCATCTATGTATTTCTGGCACTGTAAGGCACTTTGGTAAAAGAAAACACCAAACACATTATGAACAGATACACTAAGACTGCTGCTGGCCTTTAAGCTATTTTGTATGCAGGGCAAAACAGCCATATGAATTCTATTTCTAGTCTAATGTGTTCTAACACACATCCAGCATAGTCACTGTAGAAGTTCATTTTGTAGCATGATGCCATAAATCATGATTGCTGTGCTATTATTCCACCTCCATCAGGAATTTGTTTGGAATAATCAAAATGAGTTTGGCTTTCAGCCATCAAAAGTAGCAAAGAATAATGCGGAAGTTTGTTGATTAAGACATACCATTTTTGTTCTGCACTGGGAACTTTACAGTCACTCCTACTGTGGATTTAATTTGCACCATTTCATTAATATGAGGCTCAACACATGGAACTTTACTGAAAAAAATGAAGCAATGTGTTTCAATAAAGTGATAAAGTGAAAATCACTTAATTAGGAAAAAAAAAGGTTTGTAATGCATCAAAAGCTAGACCATTTTCTGTAAGCTGACTGTAACGTAAGATTCAGGAACATGAGAAAGAAACTGATCAGAAAGTGTTTTTCTACCATTAAAAGAGCATACAGGTGACTTTACATGCTTGAGCCCAATATAATTGTACAACATACATACACGTTACATCACTGCCAACCATTTTCCAAAGTATACAACTGAAAGGTAAATTTAATAATTGTTTTCCCTACCTTCCAGACTGCCACTGGTTTCAGTTCATTCGAGTACACTATTGAAATCAACTTTTAGAGACTTGAAGTGTGCTTGAGCTAAGTAATGCATCAGAGCAAACAAAACGTCTATTAGATATTTTGTCAAAGTTAATTAATCTAACAGAAAATGTATTTCTCCACCATGGAATGTAGTCCTAGGAGAAGACTGCTTTTACCAAGAAATTAAAATGACTGTGCCTTCTACAATTGTGCATAGTTGTAACCAGGCAACACACTGAATTCTAATGTGGATATATCACCTGAACATGTGATTTTGAAAGATTAGGTAATTCACAAAATAACACAAAAGCTAATATATGGTTTTATGTTTTGGAAAATGGTTGGCAGTAATGGAAATTGAAAGTGGGTAGCATTTATTAGGCTAAAACATGCAAAACCACCAGTATTTTAATCTCCCCATACTTACAATACCTCGTCTTTATATGTTTATGAATTTTCTTTAGTTCAAACAACACTGCTCATTAAATTGCCTTTTTTCTGCAAAACAGTAATGTATAAATAATATCCCCAAAAGTCTAAAACATACTATAATAAATGTTTTGACAGTCACTACAGAGCTGTAAAACATATAAGTAATTGGTTTTTCATGACATTCTACTGCTTATTTGTGTTTAAAATTATGCAGATTATGTATGTTAGAGCCAAAAATAATCTTTTGTATGTTGGGAGTTGAATGTTAATGCTCATTTATTTAATACATTATTATTGTCATATAAGGGCTGAGGAATTTCGCATTCAGCCAGGTTTATAGCAGGGATTCATGCTATATTGTAATGATGGATGCAATTGACTGTATGAATGAAATGAATTGCCTCTATTGCCATTTAATGATTTGTAATCAGAGATGTCGAGCTGGAACTTTATCATCCGCAACAGCAAGGGAGTGCCTCACCTGTTATATTTCTCTCTCATTACTCATGCAAATATACATAATTATTACAAATGAATAGTGACACGATGCCTCTCAGCTAATTGGAAGTAGAAGTGAAAACCATTAAGGCCTCTTTTTCTTCTTCTTTTGGGCACACACTGGGGAAAGCCTAAATTATCATGTATGCGAGCCACAGTTACTAGATTATTTGAAAAATAGGCAGATGACTAGTGGTCAGGAAATGCTGTTGTTTTACACACTTGAATGCCCAAAGTGTTGCTGTAGATGTGCTACAAGCCCTGATTGTTCCAGACCCCCTGCTTTGCACCACATGAGGTCCCTTTGACAGAGTGCTACAAAGAAAAATGACTTAGCTAAAACTGTCCTTCCTCATACAATATCCTCCATTCTGGTTTAATTACAGCCTTCCAGATCCATAATTATGTGTGTGGCTTTGAAATGGCAAATGAAAATGACAGATATATATATTTTTTTTTCACATGGAAATGTTTTAAAGGGGATAAATTATACAGATTACCATGTTCGTATTGTACGCTGCTGTCCATACTGAGAGAAAACGAGCCATTCTATGCCCTCTAAGACACCCTGCTCAAAAGAGCCTGCTTTTGATTTTGATTTTGCTTTTCTGATTGGCTAGCTGCATGGCTAATGCAGCACGGTAAATACCAGCCAAGAGTTAAAAAAAACAAACAAAACAAAACAAAACAAAAAAACAAACAAAAAAAAACACTCTTGCTAGCCTTGTACTTTGTGGGTGTGTCTAACAGATGTGTAGGTGGGTAAATTAAAGAAGTAACAAAAAAAGGATAATATGTCCCCTTTATTTCTACATGAGCATCAATATCTCATATCCATCTTCATGTTAGGTCCAACATATTGTTCATATAACATTTCTAATGAAGCATATACAGTCTTGGCTTTCAGTAATCTGTCCGTGTCCAAATGGATGGATGGAGTTTTGACATGTTAAAACAACAAAAGTTTTTTTTTTTGTTTTTTCGTTTTTTGTTTTTTTTTTTAACTTGAGCTAGCAGCTCCACAAAATAACATAATTAGAGCTAAAATCTGAAATACAAAATATTTCTACATCTACTGGATGTTAGTGACTCATCATAAAGTATTGAGAAAAAAAAATCCAGATGTGTTTTCCTGCTAAAATGCTGCAGGTAACAGGAAAAGACCTGCATGCTTATTATTGCACCATACAAGAGAAGGCACAATTGATCCCCTTTCATCTGCACAACTGTATAACCAATTCAAGTGGATTTAAAAGACAGATCCAAACTGTTTGAACCTTATGTCTAACATAAAAGTTAAAGATATACAAATTGGCAATCAGAGGATTTAAAAAAAAAAAAAAAAAAANAAAAAAAAAAAAAAAAAACACATCCAGCTTTAATTCAAATACCAAGAACATAAAAACACACAATCTTTTAAGATAAACAACACTAGCAAGACAATTTTCCTCAAACGCACATGATGCTTTTTGCTGCAACAGTTTCAATGAATTTGGATTTCAAATCAGTCTGCAGTTAAGTGGACACACAGCTGCTAGAAAGAAAAAAAAATGTATATCAAAGAGATCCATCACGGACCCCAATTTTCTAGGCCTACTTCATAATTCAGTTTGATCTGAATGCATTTCCTTGCTTTTCACAGCAAACCCCACTGATATGCCACAGAATCACAGTCAGTACTAATGAGGAATGGAGGAATGAAACCTCTTCAAAGTCCTCACCACACAAGAGAAAGGAGAGCTTTTTCCAAGTCATTTTTGTGCTAATTTGCTTTTAAATGAATCATGTACATGCAGCAGAAAGTAATTTATTTTTCTCTAAATTAGATGAGAACTCTCCTAAACTTAGTTTATTGAAGGTCTGTTCAAATGCTTCATAAATCCTTTATGAGCAAATATGCCATGCAAAGGTCAGCTACAGGGATTGTGCAATATAAAGCTAAACTCTCTACGTAGGAACTGACTGACCTTTTTTACTGTTTGAATTAACTCATGAATGATTCACAAAGAAGCAGAATCAACACAATAAATAAATAATCTCACTATGCCAGGCCTTTGGGTATAAGATCTAGAAAACTGTGATTTTTAGATTTTTTTTATTTTTCCAAAAGCCTGAAACTATGTCTCCTTCAATCCTTGAGACAGACACATAAATTGCTGCATGCTGTTTCGCTCTTTTTCTCGCTGCAGTTTGCCAGTAGTGGGTTGGATGCTAAAGGTGTGCAGCAGAGACCATCAATAATGAGTTCTGCCTGCAGTGCCATGGCAACCAAAGGCAAATGTGACCATGAGATGTGTTCCAGTAAGCTGGCAAACCTAAAAGCACAGCTCTTCAAGGACTTTTAGTAAACACACACATTTGCTCTATGTAGTGGAGCTGATAGGTGTTCTACATTCAGGGCTTAGAACTGATTTCAATGCACTCACATGTTTCTCTCTTTTTGGCAACTCAGTATCATTCCACCATTCCCGTGTTTGGTGACGGACAATTCAGAAATGTTATCTGAGCTAACCTTAACAGTTGACATTACAATGAATACTACCAGTTACATTGCTGCAAATCATTTTCCAAAATATAAAACCATATTTTGGTTTGTAGTGTTGTTTTGCCAAATCCCCTAATCCCCTTTCAAAATCAAATGTTCCTCCAGGTTTGGGACAGCGGAGGAAAGGAGGAGATAACTTCGGTTACCAGGTCACAGAGGAAAGGAAGTGGGAGGAGACAGTTTTGTGAATTAGGGACACAGCTCAAGACTAAAAAGCAAAGCCACTCCTACAAGTTGTAGACATTGAATTCATTAAAAATGCATAAGAAGGGACTTGATTTTTTTTTTTTTTAACTTGTAGTCTTGCATCAACATATGTTGTCTAAAGCAGCAACAGGAATTAACTTTTGTGACATCATAAAGTTCAGTTTCCCTGACTTTTCACATCTCCCTCTAGAGCCACTTTTATGCAGTTGTTTTCACATGCTTAATAGTGCTCACCAAGACCAATAAAGGAATCTGATGTGTAAAATTGGTAGAGTACCCCTTTAAGGATAATGTAATAATGTGGCATATTTAGGAACCTATAACTCTGCTACCATTAATACTGTGTTTGAGCAAAGCAGTCATCATTTTAATATAAAACAAATGACATGAATATGCTGTCTGGCATCTCATATTACTCAAAATTCTGCACTGTTTATTGCACCTAGTCCCTGAACTAATAATGACTAGAAAATGCATTTCAGTGCAGTTGGAGGACTGCATTTTTCATCCATCAAAATTTAATTAGATTTTGCCAAAACCATGCAAGTTGTCTTCCATGGATGAATTGAGTGATGGTTGTTTTGACATGTACCGACATGTAGCATGAAAGAAATGTCAAGCAAGGACCTCGATGATGACATGCTGCCACGTCTGCCAAGAAATATTGATTCAGTAATATGCATATCAAAACAGAGAGGGAATTAGATACGTAAATCATATCTAGGTATCATTTAAATATTTTTACAATCATTATTATAATTGTTGAATCTGATTTAACAGCCTTTGAAAAATGTTTAATCATGTTGATTAGAAAATGGTTTCACATTTCCAGTTTCTGCATCAAAATGTGATTAATTCCACTTGATGACTTTTCAAAGAGGTGAAGTGAACTTGGATGTCCTCCCACAGGTAGAGGTCTCTGCTGACTCCCTAGATGCCTCCTAAATCATTTTTGCTGAAGGGCAGAAAGGTTAAGCAGGTTCAACAGAGCAAATAAATAATGAATTCAATAAGGGTAATTAAGAAAGCACATCAGATGAGCTGAATATGATCTCCCGGCCCCACGCAAGACCCCAGACTGAAACTCCCTGTGCAACCTATTTTTTACAGCTTTTGTGACTCCTATTACATTCCAAATTTAGACTATTTCAAAAGATAAGAAATTGAGAATATCTAATGATGTAATTATTTATTACTATGTGACAGTTTGCTATAGTGCTCTATTGTATCATCATCATTAGACTTGCATGCCAAATGAACATTGCAATTGTTATTGACTACAGGTGAACACTTGTCCACAAAAAGCTTAACATACAGTACAGTATATCAGCTGGGTCTCTTTGTATTGATCTATTTGATGAAGTACCTTATAAGAAAAATATGACAGTGGACCAAAAACTGATCATTTTAAAACAATACTGCCAAAATAACAAAGGCTGATGTGACTGAGTAACTCCAATTCATCAAGACTGTGGCAGCTTCACCTGCTAATTGATCCCTGAGCATCAACAAAGCTTTATGCTGCAACGGTCACAAAGATGGTTATATAAAACAGAACAAAGCAGATTAATCAATAAACCGTGATATATTTCTGTTACTTTTATCACCTGTTTCAAATTGTCACGACTGTATTGCCAGTAGGGTAGTTGTAGTAATGACAACAGGTCTTTTTATTATTCAGTAGCATTACATTAGACACAACAAATGGAAAAGTATAAGTTGGAACAAATGGAAAAGTTAAAATTAAAAAAAAAAAAAAAAAANAAAAAAAAAAAAAAAAAGATGTATTTACATTTAGTCAGATAGTTTTGTTTCATCATAGATTTCCATATTCTTATTTTTAGCTAAGGGTCTATTTCAATGCTTTAATGTGTAGTAAAAAAAACAAAAAATCAAAAAACGCACAACCAACTCTCCTCTCCCAGTGTGCACTATTGTGCACACTGTTGTGCATGCTGAATGAAAACAAATCAAACGCTTTTTCGTTAAGGAAACCTCTTGAAAAAGCCAGCCTTGTAGTTTGTTGGATGTGTTTAACCAGGTGTGTAGCCAGGTAAATTCAAATATGTTATCATGTTATTGAATTATTTCTTTCATTTTTACTTATGCAGTCAAGGTTTTTTTTTTTTTTTTTTTTTTTTAATGAGTTTTTCCTCATGTTCATAGAGAGCTTGGACTGGATCGGGAACCCTTATTGTGTGGGCCTGTAAAGCCCTTTAAACCATTGTATGTGATATTGAGCTCTACAAAATCCTGACTTATGTTGTTGCTGCATTATTATAATGCAGAATATGGAACTTTATATTTTTACTCACAGCCCTGTATTTTTTAATACTGGATAAATGACTTTAATGGGCTTGATAGACCAATTGGAGCTTTGAATAATAGTGTGAAAGTGAAAAGCACCAAAATTGTAGGAAGGCAGTCTATATTTTTATTGTCAGCTACAAAATGTTTTACTTTAGTGGACAGACTTCAGAGCATTAATGCATTTAAGACGTCCTACATCCAACTCTGTTTGGACGATTAAAGTCACACCCTCCATTGCCTCCATGCAGTGCTATACATGCTATACACAGTGGACTGAGACAAGTCAGCTGGCTTACATTGATTGAAGGTGTTTGCAGCTTTGTTGCTGATTCCAACTCTAATTAACTAAATGACAGTTAGATCTGGTTAACTGCACTGGCTGCCATTAATTTCCAGTAGATTAAATCTATCTATTTACAACTGGTGTAAATGCTGCACCAAATGTATTATTTACACCGCTGATGCTTACAGTGGCTCATTATATGATCACAATGCATGTCTGATGTTAGAGAGAGAGAGAGAGAGAGAGAGACATCTTTATTTAGGGAACCAAAAGGAACCTAATTTGCGAGAGAGAGAGAGAGAGAGAGAGAGAGAGAGAGAGAGAGAGAGAGAGAGAGAGAGAGATTCTTTTGGTCAATTTGTGGTGAAATTCTGGTAATCAAGGCATTTAAAAAAACACTTTACAGCTGCACTCAGGTTCAAGCTATGCTAAGTAAATTTCATATTGGCAGCTCTGCTTGCTTGTGATGGGAAAGTGTAATTTATTAAAAAGTTCAATGCAAATAACCAAAAAATATTTGGTATGATAGCAGTAATCTGTGTAGAGCACTCACAAAATCATATGCTAGGTGGTTTTCAAACCATTCATTCAGTGTGTGTGATTCACTTGAATGAATCACACCCTGAGTCGTACTAAGGGGAAACACACAATAAGACTAAAAGACATATTTGTGAAAACAACCTGCCTAATTTCATACTTTAAGGCAATGGATATAAAAGGATGAGCAAGACAAGATTTCCTATCTATCTGACTCACTAATTCACAGCTACTTAGAGGAAAGTTCTGTATTTTTATAATTAATTTGTCATTTCCTGCAGGAGGTTACTTTCCCCCCCCCCCCCNCCCCCCCCCCCCTAGCCAGAGACTACTCCTGTCAAATTTAATCTGGACACATACAGTAAATTTAATAGCACCTAATTAGTGTGAATCTGGAATTTTTGTAACCCCACAAACCAAAATTAAAAACCAAATTGTGTACATATTCATTTGTCTGTTTGTTACTGCAGTGTACTGTATATCAATTATTGTGGTCCTCAAATTCTACAGACAACATTTAGATTTCTACAGCTCTATTTGCATGAAATTGGTCTCTAGTGATGTCTGGTTAGTCACTGCTCTCAGTAGTGGTAGGATGGCATGTCGGTGTATGCGCGTGTGTAAATGTAGTGCTGGAGGGTGCCTCTCCATAAGTCTACTGTCTAAAACATGCTTCCCAGAGGAAGTCATGCTAACGCTAATGGAGCAGGTTCTTGTGAAGTTGAGCCTGTCGCTTGTATGACTCAAAGTCTCTTGGGGTCTATCACAAAGGCAAAGACACCTCAAGGTAAGAAAGGACTGAGGCATAAAAAAATGAAATAAGGAAAAAAAATCAGAATTTTCACAGTTCTGCAGCGCTTTTGTCAAGATGATGCATAGCTCTTCCTGACTATCTGAAGGAGACTGTGGGAGCTGTGTGAAAAGCTTCATGTAAGGTGTGAAGACATAGTTAAATTTTCACAATGATCTATCTGTTACTTCATTTAATTATTTAAATACACCAAAAATAAAGATGAGCCCTGCTTTTTCAGAAATGTGCCTTTCTTAACTGTCAGAAAAGAGAGGAAAAGACTTCTCCACCGAAGTATGACTGCATACTGGGGAAAGTCTTAAGGACATTTTGGGACAAACATAATATGTATTTTTTATTATGACTCACATTATCACTCCTATGGAAAGTAGGTTTTTTTTTAAAGCTACATTTTTGGCAACAGCATCACTTCTTCTATAGGCAACTACAATTTTATTTAAAAATAAAGTTTTTATTTAATCATCATAGCCAACATATGACATCACAGCACACATAACTGGTGTAAGAAAAATAGTTATATATGCTCCCTTTTAACTCTATATGCTGCACACGACAGCCAATCAGACCAGTGTTTAACATACAACACAACACAAACACTTGGCGTATACTTTATCGTCACAGCAGGGCATAAGACGTATATTCTACAGATACTGTACACATTTACTGTGTAATGGTTACATTTTGAGATGAAAATGTCACCAAGAAAAAAGAGAAAAATTCCAATGTATTTCACCTTACAGTTTACCAGTCCACGTGTACAGATTGTAAATCCGTAACACGATAATCCACATGCTCAGTTTGCTAATCCATTTCACCATCAATATTTATACAACCTAGGGGGCTCTATACATTATCACTTCCATTCGTTAAATTCACAAGAGTTCTGAATCACTAAAATCCCAATTATCAGTTCATTCCATAAATGGCTGCATGGCTACCATATAGCAATATAACTACATAGAGAGAGTTTTGAATGACAGAAAAGCTCTTCCTTTGCATTTTATTTACAATATGGTAAGATAATGAAATATGCCAAAAGCATGCATGTTCTATATCTATAATGCATCATAACTGCCTCAATGTGTTCCACTTATCACAGAATATGCAATGGCTTCATTTGCATTGGCCTGATAAAGATATCACAAGCAGATGCAGCGAGCTCACAGATGTCTCCCACTCCTTGCAATGTATTTCCACACTGTGTGCTGATTCTGCTTGGCAGCGGTGATCAAATCATTTTTCAGCAGAGAGGGGAGCATGTGGGCGACACTACTTAAGCTAAAGGGATGGCCAGATGAAAGTGCGCAAACATGCTTTTGTTGCTGGAAGCATGTACCTTGCAAGAGGAGAAACAACTAATTCAGAGGGGAAATTACTGCAATCAGAATTCATTGTGATGTGTTCTTCATGGGAAAACACACCAGTCGCTTCTGCTTCAACATTATAATGAGCGGTGTGTAACTCGAGCACCTTCATTTGAACAGATTTTTGGATGCTGAGACTCACAGGCAGAGCACTCTGCTGTGTTCTGACCTGAATAACCACAAACACTTTGCATTTCAAAAGAATTCCCTAAGGGTTTGCTATTCAGAGCGACACTTCTTCACTTACTTCACACAGGTGAAATAAATGAAGAAGAAGAAGACAGCTTTATGGCACTTGATTTTCATGTATTTGCAGACTTTCCATGGCTAAACATATTTTTTAAAACTTTTAAAATATCTAAAATAGCACACATGCCTGAGAGCATACAGTAACTTGCTACTCTATAGTGCTATACTGGAGTGGTCATTTGCCTTGTCATTAATATCTTGGTATATTAGTGAGATTTTTCTAATCAGGAGAGAAATGAAATTGGCAACACTATGGTCATACTTGTTTGATAATTGGTGATAATAAAAGATTTTGATAGCCCACTTCCCATTTTTGATAAGCGTCAAGATTATTATCTATGACTGATTTTACAAAATGTGTATACGTACCTGATCTGTTAAGGAAAAGAATTGGAAATAACTACACAATATACAATTTTTATATGCGCCAGTAGACACAGCTTTAAAATTCCATCCACTGAGACCAGGCATGTTCTAAACAGATGTAATTTAACTTAATTCACCACTTGCTCTGATGTGAAATCACATGTGAAAGTTATAGGAATGTCCATTAAAATGCCCACTGCACTGAAGATCTAGCCTTGGTGCAGCTTGCAGAAATGGCTTGTGCCTGCAGAAATTGAGGGCTTTCAGTTTTCTTTATTGTGGAATGTGGTTCACAATTACCCAAACTACATCCTCATTATAGTCCAATGAGCAAACAGCCATTGCAGCAGCAGGTTTATGAGGATTTTGAAATTCACACAATGTAGCTGCTTTTTGCCTAATTGTCTAAAATGCTTTACAAGATGGAAATTGTTTCAATAATATTTGAATCAGCTGGATCAAATTTAGCTTGTAATATTGTTTCAGTTCCTGAACACTACTGGATATATATATGTGTGTGTGTGTATATATATATATAGATCTATATAGATATATATCTATATATCTATATATAGATATATATCTATATATCTATATATATATCTATATATATCTATATAGATATATATATTATTGAAACTTATCATAATATGTCCACAATAATAATTAAATATGAGCTTGTAGCAATGGGGAAGCAAACCTTTCAGAAACATAGAAATGTCAAGTTGATCAAGAAATTTTGACTCAGCAAAATGCTGACACAATGATAAAGATTTTTTTCAACAATCATTATAGTGAGTGTAAAGATGGAGCATTAAGACAATACTGTAAACTATTTGCAGTGTCATAAATCCAGACTCAAGACATTTTTGCAATGAAGGATAATGCACTAAAAAAAAAAAAAAAAAAAAAGCTCTGGCATGGAATAATGGAATCACATTTGTACAGATGACACATTTTGACAGCTGAGCTATGATTAAGGTGGACAGAGAAATATATATTTCACAAACCAGATCTGCAAGGGAAGTGATAACCACTTCTTGAGCCTCAAGGTATGTTGCAAATATGGTGCTAATGCAAAAACCAGTGTGTTTTACCTGTAAATTCCAACGATTATTTAGAAAGAATGATTATTTAAAGGATTAAATTTGACTTAATGATCACAAATTTAAATGTAATCATTGAAGTCATGCTCATCAGCTGAATATATTTGAAATGAGAACATTGCCAAAACCCTCACTTAACAAACCACTCAGTGTAATTAACAGATGGAAGAGCAGCCTGTGGTGTATTTTCGACAAGAAGTTCTGATGTACATTTTAATTACTGACGATTTTCCTTCCACAGATTTTGATTGAAATAGAGGGCTACTGTGTTCTCCTGAGACAATTGCGAAGTTAGCTCAATCCACAAAGCCTCATTCTCTGTCACGCTGCAATGACTTTGTTTTTGCCTCTTCAAAACATGACAGGTTTGGGTCTATTTAATACTTTCTGAGCTTCTATTCTTTCTGCTTTTTTCTTGTTCTTTAAGCAAAAATAATGGCTATAGAATCTGTTGTTTTACATATACAACCTGAGAATGAAGAAGGCATTTAACAGGAATCAGTTTCATTTTGCAGCACCATAGAAATGGATTCTGTTCTGCTTCTCATTACTACTGCCTAGCCACCGTTGTTCTTCCACTCAAATCTGAACATGAACTGACAGCATTTTAATGTTACTGAGCTGGAAAATAATATGAAAAACTAAAACAAGCTGAACTGCATTCTGTTCCATTTTCCATCTGTTGCAGATTTGTTTTGGTGTATTGTTAAAATCTTGTGTTGGTTGAACAGGTAGTACATCAGTGACTGACAATCCACATATCTGTATCCACTGGCAAGTTACAAACATCAGGTTTATACAATAGTTCCTCTGGCTTTTCAGTTTCAGTTGTACAAAGTTTTTTTTTTTTTTTTTTTTTTTATAGTGGTGACAGTTAAAGTGAACATCCAGTCAGAATCCTAATTATACCTCCACCTTTACTACCTAGCTGTGGTATCTTGAACAGACAGGAGACATGCTGAATTAAACATAACACAAAAAAAATCTTGAATCGACAAGCTACTAGCGAACTACACAAACACAGAGAAAGGCTAGAATCCTTGATCAAAGCCCTTCATCTAGCAGTAGTACTTCAAAGCAGCTGTACTTGCTTTTTAGTCTTGAATGTGATTTGCTACTTGCATGAGTGGCAAAACATCCCTCGAGGAGAAAGGCCATAAACTGTCTACAGCAACTGGAGAAGGACAATTTTTGCTGTTTCTGCCCAGAGGAAGCCACTCCATGTCTGTTTGAACTCAGCAGCTTCAACTCAGTGACCTACAACATCACCGAATACCTTGCTACCATTCTTACTCTTGGAAACACTGTGCATCATATTGGATACTCCAATGACTTCACTGATGAAGCTACTTGGATGAGTGGCATCTTCAATACTACACAGCAAGATCAGTTGCTTTGAACTACAGTACTACCACTAATGAGCTGGATGACTCAAAACCTTTATGGACATCCTGATCAAACTACAGACAGTCCCCGACTTACGAACGTCTGACTTAGAAGCAATCTGTACTTATGAACCAACTGCCATAAAGCCTATTAAATTAAAAATTTGAGTTACATACAANCAATCTGTACTTATGAACCAACTGCCATAAAGCCTATTAAATTAAAAATTTGAGTTACATACAATGATTCGTAATAATAATGAATGGCGCACAACTTTACGATGACTCTTCCAATGTGCAAGCCATCAATAGGAGGAGAGTAAGTGTTAACCTACATATATTTTTTATACCACCACATTCTCTCTCTCCATTATGTTTACGATGTTTTAGGATATCTGGAAGTGTTTCTTTAATGTTTCTTATGCANTCTCTCTCCATTATGTTTACGATGTTTTAGGATATCTGGAAGTGTTTCTTTAATGTTTCTTATGCACAGAAGGGTAAAATATATATGCTGGATAAGCATCTACATACAAATCCGACTTACGAACAGCTGTGGGAACAGAACTCATTCATAACCCGGGGACTGCCTGTATTACAATCTATAAAAGAGTTTGTGTCATGTGTTTGTGTCAAACACAAGACACTCATGGTCAGATACATTCACACCTGATAGTTTGACAGAAACATCATAGTCTTTTAAAGCTCACTACTAAGCAGCATCAATGGAGCATAGTTCCTTGCCAAACACCCCTCAGTAGTGTTTTCTGGGGAATGGTAATGCCTATATGTGCCATTTCAGTCCACAATCTCCTGGACAATATCTGAGCCAAAAACTGTCTAGTCACAAGGTTGCCTCCATTAGGGTATTGCTTCCCAGCATTGCTCATCTTTATGCTTGTTTATATTTGGCCACTTACCTAACATCCCCTTCTTCCCTTTACCAACCAAAGGGGGGGCGGGAGGCGATGGCAAGGATCATTACATCACAAAACACCCAGTAGGCACTGTCCCCTGCAACTACCATGCAACATTATCACAACACTCTCTACAAACAAGCGGATGGCTCTTGTGTGCCACAGTGCAGACATAGAGAGGGAAAGAGGGGATGAAATTGTGCTAGAAAGAAGGAAGTACGATGAAAAAGGAATGAGAGATGAGGCAGTGAGAGAAAAAATAGAGACAGAGGAAAAGAGAGGGGCTTTGTTTATCCCCAGTGTCCAAATCGCAACTATTCCCATGCAGAAATTCTTGACATTTGTATTTCCAAGACCCAGACAAATTGTTTGGACAGAAAGGATCATATTAAGTTAAAGGACAAGGAATTATGGTGGATGTTGGACTAATCATTGCCACCTCAGAACTTCTCATTACCAAGGAGGCCTGGCATTTCTGTCTTCCTGTCATGGCAATATATTTCCTCTCCTTACAAGGGGGCTTTTTATACAAACATGAATTCTTGGTTGGTTCACTGGAGGACAAGGCCTCTATTTTTTTCATTGCTAGCCAAGGCTCTGTTTCACACCACTTTTATAAGTATGCTTCCAACTTTTGTGTTTCTTCATGGTGCAAAGACATCATAAACCACCCACTGTGGGACAAACAACTTTCTCCATAAAAAGCATTACGTTCTCTCATGTACCTAGTAACATGATTCCAGGATTTAAAGTAGGAGGGTATTATGTACTCATAAAAATGTTAGATTGTTCACATCCTGACTTATATGCTGGACAGATCCAAACATGGTAAATAAATAAATAAATAAATAAATAAATAAATACCTTAATTACAAGTTAGGGTTGTATGTTTAGTTCTATGAATGAATCTGGAAACAGTTCAAATATCATATAATCTATTACATTGATAATATAACCCTCCACAGCTTGAGTAAACAAACTTCTGTCACATGTTCTATAAATTATGTTTCTGTACAAATGTATACTGTATTAGGATTCTTCCATCCATCCATCCATGCATGCATAACACTTATCTGGTACAAGTCATAAAGGCAACAGACTAAGCCAAATGGCTCAGATTTCCCTCTTCCAAGTCACATCCTCCATCTCATCTTGGTGGACCCTAAGGCATTCCAAGGCCAGATGGAATATGAAAATTCCTTCCAGAGTATCCAGGGTCTGTTCTGTGGTCTCCACCCAGTTGGACATGCTCCATCAAGCTTAGCAGGCGTCTGATCAGATGCCCAGACCATTTCAGGTGGCTCCTTTATAGCAAGGAAGCAATATTTCTACTTCCAGCTCTCCAATGTCCGAGCTCCTAACCCTGTCCCTGATCCAAAGAGTGAGTACCAGCACCCTTGAAGGAAACTCATTTTTATGGCTTATATCCACTGTGTTATTCTATCAGTCACTAACCAAAATTGCTCCCAGACTGTATTTATTGGCAGTTTTTTTTCTTTTTTCTTTTTTAATTATTATTATTATTATTATTATTATTATTATTATTATTATTATTATTATTAAAGCAGGAAGTAGTGGCATGAAAACACCAATCATGAGTCCCATGGTCCCAACTAAAAATGAAATGAGTCTCATTTAATCATCAAGATGAACTTTCCCTTACCTTAACCAAGTGGTTTAGTTGTTAGACAGTAAACACTGAGCCTCAATCATGATATAGATGCCGCAAGCGAATCGAATACTATAGAAAAACAGATTTGAAAAACAGAGACTTGACTGATTTTTTTCTGTTAAACTTATGTTCAATATGAGTATTTGTCCAAAAACAATGCAGACAAGCTAAATTACATTTCATAGTAAATGTACCTGGCACATTCTCAACAAAACTTGAATTTAACAAGTTTCACAAAACCGGCATTTACTTCTTGTCTATTTTTCATTACAGTGCACAAGTGTTACTATTGTGTTTACTGCCTGTAGAATATTTAAGAGTTAATATATTCCTCAGGAAATATGTACTACGTGTCAACCAGGTGAATATGTTTGGGATTCATAGCTGAAAACTTTGGTCTATGATTTGGTCTTTTTAGAAGAGCACAACACACACAAGGCAAATACACATTTGGTCAGAGTAAAGAAATACAAAGGCAGGCAAACACAGAGGTGAACAAACCAGGTATGGCAACAAACAAGTTGACCAAATAATGTAAAATCGAGAGGAAAAAGAAATAAAGGGCAGTGAACAAATAAGGGTGAGCCTAGAAAATTCTAGGAAACTCTAGAACTCTAGAAAATAGAGTTTAGTTTTTATTCCGAGCAGCCACTAATGCAAATAATGTGCCTCATACAAATTCCAGACATATAAATACAAGACAAATGAGGAAATAAATACATATATATGGTGGAATAACTCCAGAACAGGATGAGGAAGAGAAAAACTTCAATTGAAAGAAGAGCTGAGGAAAATCAGAGCACAAATATCTGATGTCAGGATGGATTAGTGTAAACAAGTTCTTTTCTCCCCAAGAATATAAATCTCACCACCGTGTTCTATTGTTTAGATTGGGCTTTGTTTCATAATATGAGCAGGATTCTCTTGAGACAAAATGAGTTTTGATGTTAGATATACACCATGAAGAAGTATGATAAATCTTTACTACAAATGCTGCCTCTGTGTAGCAAGCTCTTAACATTACCTCAAATTAATATCAGGTTATAAACATCAAGCCCTGCGTCTCAGTATGTACATGCATTGGTTAATTTGTGAAGAGCCGTCATAATATTTAATGATGACAGTACGTAGTCCGACATTCAGACTCCAATGTCTTATTGTTCAGTTGGATTTCCACACATTTCACTTTGAAAAGACAAAGAACATGTAACATGGCTCCTGGTTTTTTTGTGATCCTGGCACACTATTGCACATCACTCTGGACAAGAAAAATGGTTCAGTCCAGTATGTTATTCAAATCAACTTGTAGAGAATTGAAACACACTGAAGTTTTTTGTCGAGGTAACTTTATTCAATCAATCCAACAAAGAGCTGCATGGAAGACAAATGTATGTCTCCGCCAGGAAATATAGTCCCAGGAAAAGATGGCTTTTACAGAGAAATTGAAATGATGCCATCTATAATCGTGCATGCAAGTGTTAGCAGGCAAAACATTGAATTTTAAGGTGGGTGTATCACCTGAACATTTGATTTAGGGGAAAACTAAAAAAAAGGTTTGATGTTTTGGAAACTGGTTATCAGTAATGTAATATGAATGCAAGTTGTATATATTGGACTTAAATATGCAAACTAACTGTTATGGTCCTTTAAGGCCCTCTCCTGTAAAAGCATAATCTGTTCTTATTGGCCAGCTGACCAGTTTAAGCTGACAAATTTAGACTGCTAAACATGGAAGCTGGCCAAATAGTCATTTGCTAGCCTCGTACTTCAAGTGGGTTAGTAAATTTAAGTAAATTCAAATATATTACATGTTACAGAAGTAACATGAAGGAAAACAAACTAAAAAGCATAACATGTATGCTTTAACAAATTATCCACAGCAAAAGGGAAAACTGGGAACATCTTGATTTTATCGCTACAGTTTTGACTCTGAAGCAAAGTTTAGCTCCATGTATTTCCCTTTATTGGCAAAACTAGACCAGCCTTATTTTTACAGAAAATGGATTTAAAAAAAAAATCAATGCAGCAAATAGACCCAAGATCCATCTCTTCCTTTTATAAGCTCTCCATGTAGTCTTATCTGCGGAAAATTTGCCACCACCACCTTGTGTTGCTAATGCCTCTGTAGCACCTATCAATAAACCATCCGCTGTCTCGTGCTGTGCCATGTTATTAACGTCCACGTTCATTGTAATCTCCGAAAGAAATCATTGATAGGGGTCCTCCATATTTCTTTACAGTCTGGCCCGTGGGCTACATCCTATGGTGAATAAGAGAAAGCTGCACTTCTACCTCACTCTAAATCTCTTCCTTGTGCTGAGATAAGAGCAGAATTGAGTTATTGAGCAGACGGTTTAAGATATAAGCTCTCGCTAAAGGGACGCTCAAAGAGTCACAATACAAAGAGATTGAATGGTTTTTCTTTACAAGAGGGCCCGTCTCATCTTCACCATTTGTCTACTGCAGTGCTCCGATTAACCCACGGTGAAAAGGCCACAGTGGGGGAAAGAAATCCTGCATGCAGCTTACGGCTTCACTTGGCACTCTATCAGCCAACAGCAGACAGGAGGAGCTCATCGGTTGAGGTTATGATGTTAAACCCTGAATTCATTTACAAAACTCTCCATACTGTATTCAATTTGAAAAAAATGAATAAGTTCACAAATCTGCAGGTTTCTGTTTGTAAGTTAACTTTATGCTTTATCTATCTATCTATCTATCTATATATATATATGTACTCCACATGTGGGGTGTACAATTAATAATGTAAACATCTCACAGAAAATAACTTTATCTTGAATGTAGCTTCATCATAATTGCAAGCACTGCTGCAAAGATGAGTCATATTAGGCTAAATTATAATTAGCAGCTTTTGTCAGATATAAAGAAGAATTGCTGGGAATTGGCTAAGGCTAAGATTGGCTAAAATTTGAAAATGATATACTGTAAGACAACTAACAAATCACTTTTGCAACTCTATTTGCAATGGTAATTTAGTTACATGGAAGTTAAGTTAAAGTCATTTTCAGTGTTATGTACGGTCTACTATCCATGTTTCTTTGATATTAACAATTCCATTTTTGTTAACATTACAACACATACTACAAACACAATTTATTGCTACACTTCCATACCAGCAAATAAGAGGAATTTCATAAATTACTACACAGTTGCATTGAAGAGACATAGTAAAATAGAAAAAAAAAGCAGATATTGTGATTTATTTGTGTTTGTCAGACATAAATTATCTTAAACTATAGTTTCTGCTTAGACACAAATATGCAACACAATCACAAGCGTTGTTTTTATATATGTATTATATCATCATCCAATAATATGGGGCACAAGGTAATGCACTGAGTTATTATCAAAAAGGACAGGTTCCAGGGACACCCACTATGGGAAAGAAGGACAAAACAAAAAAAGGTGTGCATGAATCACATTTGTCATGGAAGCCATGGCAGGTGTGAAAACAACCTTCTGTAGTGAAAATGGAGAGGAGGTGGTGCTGGTTCAAGGGTTATGCCTTGACATGTTACAGTCAAGGAAAGATGGGATATCAAATCCACCATTTTCAGCCTCCATAAATGCAGAGGAATTAAATTTGTTTCTGAAATTGTTGTAAACTTCCATGCTGTGGTGTGTTTTTGCCATTAAGTGTACTTAACAGAGACAGGAAAGTGTTTAGTCTCTAAATGGTCTCATCTTTCATCTGAATGCCTGCTGATGGCATAGTACAAGTAGTAATAGATTTCTTTACCACATGTAAGTTAATACAAAGTGACTGAAAAGTGAAACAGTTGGTTCCACTGGGTAAAATTCTAATGATTACACACCATCTTGAGGCAGATTGGAGCTTTAGTTACACAAAGAGTTTCAGAGGAGGAGTGGCTTTGGAGGCATAAACTATCTTGGTTGGTTTGTGTGAATGGTCTCTTTTTGCAAACAATTTAATAATTGAAGTGAAAACCCAAGCTTCTCTGTCTCAGAGTTTTTCTTCACTGTAGCCAAAGGCAAGTCATTTAAAAGTCAATAACACCAGCATTTTGCAGTGTTCTGGGATAACTTACAGTAGTGTGAAAATCCTTCTGCCGTGAGAAGGCTATCTGGCAAATAAAAAAAATAAATAAATAAAATTTAAAAATACAATTAGAAAACATATATTACATAAAGAAGCCTACACACCACTTTAGTTGTCACCTTCTTTTGAACCACATAATAAAAAAGTGTTTACTTTTTTATTATGTGGTTTCTGTAGAATTGCTAATATTCCAGGTCAGCTAATGGAGATGTGTCAGCAGTAGCCAAAACTTCACCTGGTCCAGGGCAGGTTAATTATGCAAAATAGGTTACCACAGTGAATCACCAGGATAGATCATCCAAAATTAAGCTTAAATTAGCTACCGGCAAGTAATCCACTAGCCATTCTTGGCAAGATGGGTCTCAGGTCAGTTGGTTAATCTAAAACTGCCATGAACAAGAAGAAAAGGCAAAAACCAATACTCCAGTCGCAGTAGTGATGCTATAGATGAACTGTCTATAAGTCTATGGTCAGTTTCTTTGGGAGCTGTCCAGGATGCTGAAGAAAGCATGACACAGTATGGAGCTGTCCCTGGTCCTGATTGCTACATTCTGATTTAGTTTTGGAACATAAAGCAGAACAGACAGCTCCACAGACACATCACTGCTTTTCAGAGCCCTCGCACTCTTTTGTTTGGCTGCCACATCCCACTCACTACACTAGTCAAAGTGTGCTTTGATGGGGATGATTGCAGAATGCTTTGCAATGTCATAAAATCCCCAAGCAATTATAACTGCACACTACCTATGCTCAATACGTTGTGCTGGGTGCATTGGGCCTGATATTCTTATTCTTCAAGAAGACAGGAAATCTATCAGAGAAATTTGTGGGATTCTACTGAACATAACTGGAGTGTTTGTATCACTTCATGAACATGAATGATGTATCATTATATTGTCATGCTGTGCACTATGACAGTATTGAGGACCAAAACTGTAGTAATAGTAGTAGTCAAGCCAAGCACTTTCTATACTGCATAACTGATTATTCATGACTGATTTGGAAAAAAAAAAAAAAAAAAANAAAAAAAAAAAAAAAAAAATCAACCTGAAATAGTTAACAGTACAGCTGTACATATGATCCATGATATTTATGATTTTAGTGTGTGTCTACTATACAACATCTATTGGTCTATTTCAATGACGTCCTTGTCACAGAGTGAGAGTGAGCCGGGGGGGGGGGGCNTCTCTCTCTCTCTCTCTCTCTCTCTCTCTCTCTCTCTCTCTCCCTTTCTCCCTCTCTGTCTCTCTCTCTCTCTCACACACACACACACACACAACTGTTGTACATGCAACATGTTCTTTACATACTGCCAACAAAATACTCCATAACAGTTCTGCTTCACAATCAGTCTCTTATTTACATTTACATTATATATTTACAGTATATATACATTTACAGTATATATACTGGAGAGCTGCTCAGTATAGCATTCTTCTCCTCTTTTTACTACTGAACATTTCCACTGCAATACAAAATGTTGAAAGGAAAATCGAAAACTCTATGTTGAAATATTTTTCGACATATATTCTACCAACACTGCTGGAGATTCAAACCAGAAAATATTTGATAAAGACTAATGGAGTCTAGTCCTGTATATGTCTGACTGAAAATTGATTACAGAAGATATAACATTATTATCTAAGAATAAAAGAAAAGCAAAGATATATGAATAGATTTAAGTATATAATGCTTTGCAGTTAGAGTATTATAATGAAATAGAAGAGTAGAATGAATCTGAATCGACGATCATGTCTGTAGTTCCATTTATTATCATATAACATAACCTCATTTTGCATTGAAAAATCTCCATATTCCCGATGATAATGTTCGTGATATTTCCCTATTATTTAATTAAAAAGTAGAACACTTATCCACAGGCTGAATCACTGCTCATGGTAGATTTAGTTTTCCTTTTGTCGCCCCTGCATCTGTCATTCGTGCACATAATAATAAGCTCTTTCACTGGAATATGTAAGATAAGCTCAGTAAATATCCACACAAACCAAAGAAAATCATTTATTTCAGTTTTAACAATACATATTTACACTACTATTCATCGTTTGTGTCTGTGTTTCAAGTTGGCAAATGTGTGTCAAATTAATCTGAGTTCTATTTCCCGTCTCAGTGTTTATGCCAAAGGCAGTATTAACTGGGACTTAACATTAAAAAAAAAAAAGAAAAAAAAAAACTTTTTGATTTATGTAATTTATGCAGTAAGCCCAGCTGTGAAGTCCAAGTGTCCAATAATGCTGGTTTTACATGTGTGAAAATGTCCAACTTGGACAGAAGCAAATGAGATTCCATAGCCTTACCTTTTTCAACATGCAATGTGTAGATTATATTAAGGATTAGGTGGAGGTCAGTGTGATTTCAGGGGTGTGCTGCTCTGGCAGTGGTAGCCCATATGGACCTCTGGTTGCTATTCTCCACAGTGATAGACGCAGTGGCCCTCTGCAACCTCGTGGTAATCATTTTTACAGCCCCTGCTTAATTAAAATGTCACACCCACTGTAGCAATATACAGCAGAGTTCTTAGCAAATTAAAAAGGAATTAGGCTGGCAGATGTGGCCTTAATGGCTTAATCATGCCTTTACGTTGATTCCAAAAAAAGCCTGGCCACAGATTAATATTGTTTCAAATCTCACAACTATGAGTAATGACTAAAAAACAATCGCATCTGCAAATTTACGGACAGCTGCTCTGGGTTTGTTAAATCAGCCAATGAAACATCAGCATCTGACAGCCACAAGGCAGACAGCAGAGTAGATCCTAAAGCAGAAGTCAGGTGGCAGGTAAACATAACCATAATATTTTGTAAAAAAAAATACCAGGCACCTGGACTCTTATGATACACTCTTTACAAAATCAGTCCAACTGTATGCCATGCGACTTGCATGTATGTAGCAAATTGGTGCTAAGCATAGTGTATTTGGATTTGATTTGTTGTCCATAGTATATGTTCCATTGTTCCCTTGTACTATTTGCAAGGAGCTTTGGGTACTGTACTTTCTATGTCAGTATCTGGATTATTTTATCAATTAATTTTTCATTTATGTCACAACAATTACTCCAATCCATTTGTTATGTTTGGCAAATAGAATAATTCTGATTGTGACTCAAAAGCATGTGTACCTTTGGTCAGCATGGCTTAGATTTGTCCAGCTTCCCCATATTATGTGAACTGACCATAAGCAGTGACATGTGGGTTACATTAATTACTCTGAACATAACTGCACTTAATAATGAGAATATTAACATCTTCCAACAATAAACTTCATCTATGTAACATGCATGCATATAGCATGTAATAATAACTTGAAACACAATTTTCATGACGTTTCATGACAACATCAGCTAATGTTTACAATGAATGCTAATATCCTTAATTTATTTTTGTTAAAATTTTGCAGTTGCAGAGTTGTTAAATGTTAACACTGGCACTACATTGCAGCTCGCTGTAACTGACAGTTTTAATAAAGTCTGTTCAAACTAGAACTGAGGAAAAAAATATTTCACACAAGGCTTTTTAATACTGTATATAGGCCATATAATACAAGATTATAAAAAAGAAAAGGGTTGACTTTCTTTGAATTGTATTTCTATTCTATTTTAGTTTTCTTTTTTGTTAAATTTTAAATATATATATGAAAATGAGCTGCTGCCACATCAACACTACAAATTGCTAATACACTTCCCACACTTCCTGAACTGAAGATTTCCATGTACTATTCTAGATTGTTCCACCTAGAGTATGTTTATCTTTCCTCTTCACCAGCACAGCCTTTCCCTCTGAAAGTGTAATAGTGAGAATAAATGTAGAGAGACTAAATTAAAGGACCCAATTTGAAGCGGTACCACTTCACTGATAAGATGTACCAGTGATCTGTGAGAACACTCAGGGCCGGCTACATTATGACAATACAGAGGAATAAAGCAGATGAAAGAGAATAGCCTGGCAGGAACAGAAATCAGATGGGCAGGGGGAGAGGAAAAAACAATCTAAAGTCTAATTGTGTTATGCCTCACAGCAGCAACAGAGTTCAGAGAGACACATTTTCTTTCTACATGTGGTTCAGCACAGTTGCTTCCAAACGAGACCACATCAATTTCCAACCTCTCCTCGTCTTTCTTGGCTGGGTGATTTTATTGAAAAAGTGACATGAAAGGCAAATGGCAGAAAACTTAAGAGGAACCATTAGATTTGACCAGAAACATGCAACATGCACTACTGGCATTTCAGACTGACTGGCATTTAAGCATTTTGGCTAGATGTGTCTGACACCCTGCAAGTCATCCTGTGTCATCTTTGCCCTTTGGGAAGAAAATGTCATTAGTTGCCTCAAAGCATTGAGGCCATGGGATTAAATGAAGTGCACTATTTTAGTTATTTAATAATTAAATTATAAAGGTAAAGTCTGTGATGAGATGGGATAGGCAGACAATGACTCAGCTTCAGATGTGCTTGTTCTTTCCTGTTTCTTTTCTAATTTTTTAACGAATATGTGCACAAACAGTGAGGAAATGTTTAGTAAAAAGCTATATGATTTCACACACATTATCAAACATCAAAGGCAGCATAATTTGCTTAAAAAGGCAAATAATTACTGTTAAAGGTGCAATTTGTGATTCAAATATAAATAAAAGGGTAGCCCCACCACCCATCCTTATCATATCTCTACTGGCATATGATTTGAGATTGTATGTTATTTTATTGTTTTATTGTGAGACGATAATGATAATAATAATAATAATAATAATAATAATAATAATAATAATAATAATAATAAACTTTATTTATACAGCACCTTTCAAAAACAGAGTTACAAGGTGCTTCACAATATAGCTGAGTTTAACACTCAATAGTAATGATAATAGAGTTACAAAGTGCTAACAACGCAGACAATAGTGCACAAGACAAATGACAATCACAATACAGAAAAATAGTAATGAAGGATAGAAATAGTAAATCAATTAACAATTTATTTTGGGATCAATTTCAAAAGCTTACAGTAAAAATAAGCTTTCAGCTGAGTTTTAAAAAAAAGACACTGACTTAGCCAGTCTGAGATCCTCCAGCAGGGAATTCCACAACCTTGGGGCATGAACAGAAAAGGCCCGGTCACCTTTAGTGACTTGACAAGATCTAGGAACTACCAAGAGGTTTTTGCCAGAGGATCTCAGACAGAAATCAGGCTTATAGTAACTTAAAAGGTCACATATATAAGAAGGTGCTTGACCATGTAAAGCTTTAAAAACAATCAATAAAACCTTAAATTCAATCCTAAGGTAAACAGACAACCAGTGAAGGCCAGCAAGAACTGGACAAACATGATCACTTCTTCTGGAGCAAATTAAAAGCCTAGCAGCAGCATTTTGGATATGCTGAAGCTGATGAATGTTACCCTTACTGATGCCTGAATAAAGTGCAATGCAATAATCAAGTCTAGAGAAGATAAATGCATAAATGCATTTTCTAGGTGTGAATAAGAAAGAAAAGACTTAATCTTAGAGATCTGCCTGAGCTGAAGAAAACAAGTCTGAAAGACCTTTGTCACTTGTGCATTAAAGGACAGACAAGTCAAAAATAACACCCAGATTCCAGGCTTCTGGTTTATTAGATAATGAGCCCAGACTGGATGTTAACTGATCAGTGAGTTTGAAGTGGACAGAAGGAATCATTATAAAAATCTCAGTCTTGGAATCATTAAGCTGAAGGAAATTATTGGGCATCCAGCATTTTATGTCTGACAGGCAAGACATTATAGAGGACAAATCGTTGGGCTGTAGTGGGATATAAAGTTGAGTGTTGTCTGCGTAACAGTGACAGTGGAAATTGTGGATGATTTGCCCCTGCAGAAGCATATAGATAGAGAACAACAAAGGGCCTAAAATGAACCCCTGCGGGACCCCACAGATTAGTGGGGCACTGGAGGAGGAGGAGGCATTGCCAATTTTCACCAAGAAAGATCTATATTTTAAGTATGAATTAAACCAGTCCAGTGCCATATCACTGATACCAATACAGATAAACTGCATATGTTAAACTGGAAGCCTGGAATGTTGGTGTTATTTTTGATTCAAGTCTGTCCTTGAATTCAAGCGGTTGATTAAAATTTTATGGTCAGCTGTATCAAAAGCTACATTAAGATGGAGAAGAATTAAGACTGAGTAAAAACCTGCATCTGTGGCAATGAGTAGATCATTTGTGACCCTGAGCAAGGCAGTCTCAGTGCTATGAAAAGCGTGGAATCTAGATTAGAATTTTTCAAAAATGTGGTTGCTATTCATAAAAGAGATTAGTTGCACTGAGACTAGTTTTTCTGAAATCTTTGATAAAAATGGCAGCTTAGATCTTAGGTCTAAAATGGCTTAAAATAGAGGGATCAAGGGAAGGTTTCTTCAGAAGAGGATAAACAGTGGCATGTTTAAAACCAGAAGGAAAGATACCAGATGACAGAGAGGAATTTACAATGGCAAAGCTCATCTCAGCCATTTCAATTACTTCCTTTTAAGTTCTTCTACCTGCGCAGCTGACTGCATTCCTACATTTTTAAAGTGTAGCCGTACGGAGCAAAGTTGGCAGAGAGAGATTTAAAAAAAAATGTGTTAACTGAGAGGATGTGCAAGAAGTTATATCCAGTTTTTGGATCAGGAGAAATATGTTGTCGAATCTTAGTGATTTTGTCAGTGAAATAACTGAGAAATTCCTCACACTTTTTTTTTGGGGGGGGGNGTGCTTCAATGGAAAGATTAGGAGGGGGTCCAATCACAGAGTTATTGTTTTAAAAAGAGCTTTGGGGTTATGGCTCTTATTGGAAATAAGGTGTGAGAAATATAAGTGCTTAGTTCTGACAGCAGCCTGATAGGCAGACATCAAGCTTTTCAGGACAGCTAGAGAGTTGGCAAATTTATCCTTCTTTCATCTGCATTCTGCCTTTCTGCATCAACTTTTAAGATGCCTCGCTTCTACATTTATCCAGGACAGAGAAGATGATTTTGGTCGTTTGTATCTAAAAGGTGCGATGTTAAAAAGTTAACATAAGTGTTATTTAAATTGTTTAAAACCTCATCAACAGAATGTAAATGATCTGCAGATGGATTAAAATAAATATTAGATGTGGTAACAGCCTGGCAAAATTCGAGGACAGACTCTGAATTTCTGAATTTAGAGGGCGGGAATTTATCAGAGTAGGAGACTTAGGGTGTTTTCACACTTGGTCCGTTCCAGCCTTTTAAGTGAACTCAGATCGATTAGTCAGCATTTTTTGCGCATATATGAATGCTGCAAAAGATCTCAGACCCCTCTGAAACGAACCATACTCAGAGACCACCTCCTGAGGTGAACTGAGTACTGTGGTCTGAGTGGGCCTTTTGATTTTTGCAGTCTGAAAGCAAAACGGTCTCAGGACGCTTAGGTGTTTCGCTTCCACCCAGTGCTTGAAGTGGGCCAGTAGGCTACTCACCAGTACACAGTACCAGGACCTCTGTGATTTTCATTTCAGAGCACTGGGACATTTTCAGGAGTACCGGAACCTCTCATAAATCTCCTGTACTCTACTGCAGAACAACGCAGAGGAAAACAACAGCAAAGGTGCAGCCAGAATTAAATCAGGGACTGCATATTTATACATAGGGACCTCATTATAACTGCTGCGTAGCACAAAATGGGGCTTGAAAGTTGCGCATGTCACTTCCCATGCAAAGTTTGGGATTTATAAAAACAAACTTGATGGGAGAATTTGCTCACCTGCACCGTGGAACTCTGTACCATGCGTATGCACATTTTGGACACACGGAGAAGCAGAGAAATTAAGAGGATTTCTCAGTGATTCTTCCACACAAGTCGTTTCACGGAATCTAACTGTGAATTTTAGCATAGATCCACAGAGCCTGTTAAACTCTTAAACAGAGCCTGTTTAAGCTACACTTACTTCAAAATAGATCCTCTCTATGCAGTTATAATTAATAAACTGAATTCACACGACCTCGTTAATGTTGATAAGAGATAGCAGCACCTTTACGCACCAAAAGATGCGAAAAGGTGCTGCGAAACAACAGAATTAATATTCTGATCATGAGAGATCTGTCTGATTTTGTTTTTATTGATCTGTCATAACTGATAGTCAGGTTTATTGTTATTTGTGTATGATTTTGTCGTTGCAGAGCAGCTCAGTCTGATGCGCTCAGAGCTGCTGAATATGACGTGTTTACCAAAATAAAACTAGAAAAGGGATTTACCGGACTCACCTGTACGTCAGCGTCACACCCTTTATGCAACACTGCACCTTCTGCATCCGCCTTGAGTCTGACAAACTTTTAACTCTGTGTAAATTTAAATTCTAAATGATTTATGTTAAAGTGACTAATGTCCAGCTGCAGCACGTTGTGATTGTTGCTGCTGCTGAGGCAGAAAATCTAACATTTTCCTGATTTCTCCTCCACAACACCTGCATTTCTGCCTCATATGATTTTTTCAGCCAATCAGTGTTACAGGAAATGGTAATGTTAGTTGTCTAGTACGCAAAACATTAATGACCTAAATGTTATCTTTCTAACACCAACACTTAAGTATTTACCATATTAATATTGAAACACACAATTCCGAAAACCAAACATAGGTGCTTCTGAGGATAATGAACTGTTATATAACTGATATAAAACAAAAAAGGACTAGAGTTTCTCTGTCAGGGGCCTAAATTGTATAACAGCTGATCAAATGAAAATGTGAGCATGTTCATGTGTTTTAAAACATTACTTGCTGTTACTTCTGGTGTTGCAAATGCAAGGAGTTGATTGTTTGTGCCACATTATTTACTTATTCATTTCCACTGATCTTATTTAACCTTGTAACACCCTTTATAATTGTATTTTGTGCAATTAAGTACAACAAACACAAAAGTATGGTTAAATGTGGTGCAAGTAAAAATTATCATCACTTCACTTTTGTCATCTACAAAATGGACCATTCATCTTGGATTTGCTCTGAAGTTTTTTTTTTTTTTTTTTATGTGTTTTTATGTAAGTGGTATGGCACTGATGCCCACCCTTCATCTTACACATAAGCTGTGTGTCCACATGTACATGATTGGCTCAAGATGTATGCAGTTGTTATGAATTTGTAGCTTTTTACTAGGAAAGACAAACACAACAGCTTGGAGCAGCAGCACCAACAGTTAAAAGTATATACAAATGTAATTTTACATACCTGCTGAGCTTCCTAATATCAAATGTCCACACACAGTTACGGAAGCAAAGAAGTCCTTTAGAAAATCCCCAGTGTGACTCTTTTCACAGGTCACTTAGGCCAAGTTCTGAATGAAAACAAAAGAAACACAAATCAGAGCCAACATAGCGAGTGAGCTCACAACTTCAACCGACTGAGCCACTGCAAATGCCCAACGATCCAGGATAAACATCTCTGAAGAAATGTCAGTGCAAGGAAAAGCTTTAACTGAACCACACCATGCTTGTAAGAAAGAGAAGACCTTATATGACACATGCACACAATCTTTCTCCTTCTTGCCCAACCAACTTGATCATTTTTCTGCCTAAAAGGCTGCCAGAGAATGGCTCATTAAACCATCATTTCAGTAGAGGAAGAGGAGGGGGGGGGACGGCAGGGCTTGTGCAATTCAACTTTTTTTTTTCCTTTTCTCCTAAATACAGCAGTTTAATCTCGATTTACACAACATCTGTGTTTATAGAATGCTGAGGGAGCGTGCATAAGTAATGCATAATCATTTAACCAGAATGCAAGTTGCTTTTCGAAGATCTTATATTCTGGAATCGAAACAAACTATGTAAAATGTTTTCCTGACAACAGGTTCATCCTCAAGTAATCATTTTTTTATTGAGAAAAGAAGAATAAAAATACTCATTATACAATGGGGCATCTCTCAAGATTTAAATCAGTTCTCTACATCAGTACCCATATTATGATATATTAAACTTCACCTAATCTTAACAACCAATACAAATCAAACACATTCATTACATAATTGTTTGAAATTTGCACTGATCTTTGCATTGGGAAGACCAAACAACATTCAAAGAGTGCATGGCCAAACAGGACAGCCAACTCCTTAGGTCATGATTCAGCCATCTATCTTCCCCTAAAAGACAAGGGAAACAGGTGAAGTGAAAGAGGAGTTAAGGATGCTATTTACTGTATTGAAAGTCATACCTGAAGAGGGGATGGGCTGTGATATCACATACATCTACTTCACCTTCTTGCAATGCTATGATAACATCTCTACCCTGACATTTTTGGTGTCAGAACACTTTACACCTCCAGACAAATCAAACTCTCATATGAATGCTATGTGACTCAAAGTAACAACCCTCAACATCGTCATGTGTGACGAAACGAGTCACCTGGCCTAAGGTGTGAATGACTCTCAAAGGACAAATGCCCACCATTGACTCAGAATGGATGAAGCAACTTGGATTAGTCATGCTATGTCTTCAAGGTTAACCAGCAAGTCCAGTTGGCTAAACTATTATTCCTGAAAAAGGCCAGTTTATCAAGTGATAGTGGAAATCAGTGGACAACTAAGACATGGGAGGATTCATAAAAATCATGGTGACACCACACAGCTAAATAAGCCATGATAATTGAAGCTCATTCATAAAGCTTGCCTTACATTATTCAGCGCATAGGTGTCCCATTAAGGTAACGCTGTTGTGAAGTGTGTCACAGGTAAAAGCCAATAAAGACTGGTGAGTTAATGAGCCGCTTCATACTTATGAGCCTCATTTATACTGCTTCATCTAGTGTTAAAGTGACATTGACATGTTAAATTGGCAAAGGAGACATACAGTTTTAGAACCCCACATTTTAAAGGATCAACACTAAAATAACAGGTAAACATGCACATTAATCTCCATAGCATGTGACTGCTGTGTGCCTGGGGATGGAGGAGTGGAGGATAATGTGTGTGTTTGTGTGAGTGTGCAGACGCAGAGCGCAGCAGATGAGGCTTAATGAATAAGCTCAGCGCCATGAAAATGTGTGAGATCGGATCAAAACTCATTTAAAAACTGATTGATCAGCTGAGTGGGCTTATCTATCAAATGTATTGATCACTAACATGTGAGGCAAATACAGTTTTAAATGTTGCATAGACTTCATTCTGCTGAAATTTACCACCAGAATAAAATGGTCTTAATTTTTGTGTGACAGTGTTTTATTCATTTATTTATCTTTTTATGAATCGCTTTTCCAATATATACAGTGCTGGCCAAAAGCATTGAATCCCCNCCCCCACACACACACACGCATTTTTGTGTAAACTTTTCTTCCTGAGTTAAAATGCCACTCCAAACACAACAAAATTTATTTGTTTTTAGTGTGTTAAAGTAACTGAAAAATAAGGCAATGGTTTTCACATGTTTTCACTGACTTGTAGTAATATTGTAGTCATATTACTAGTCTGAAATCCAAATAAAAGTCTAAAGAATAGTTGAATATTCTGAACGAATACTCAACTACTTGTAAAACATGAATAAATGAATTTTGTTGTGTTTGGAGTGGTACATTGGTGAAGTTTATACAAAAATATAGTGAGGTGCAATATTTTTGGCCAGTACTGTACTGTAAATTAGTACAGTAAATTAGTAAGGCCTCTTTCAAGACAAACGTTAAAAGATGCCAGTAAACAGACATTTATGAATAGGGAACATGGTTGTGTGATGATATTTGCTCATAACAACACGGTAAGACATGCACAAAGGTTTATGAATCTGCCCATTGTCTTCAAGGCTGGCTGATAAAATACAATTCTGGCACAATAACATAATCGAAGAGAATTTTTAAAGGATGTATAACATAAAATGATGACCGTTAAGGTGAAGCTGGAGTGGCAGTGGCAGTGGGGATTGTGATGCATGTGCCAATCCAAAGACAGCAGCATGAATGGGTTACAGACCGTATGATCTGACAGCAAGCAAATAGCTGTCAGGCATTTCAGTGGGTGTAGTCATTCATCAGAGATTTGGCAAACTGATCTGCTGGCCATCAGCTGATGAGAGCACAGTTATTGATGTTGCCTGTTAGAATTTACAGTTTCATTCAGGTTTAAAATGACGTGTTCACTGGCTTTTGAAAGCTTAACAAAAATCGATTCCTTTGATTGGTAGAGCTCAAGGAAGTGCAAAATGCACAATGGAACAGAATGAGTATTTCATACTGCACATTGTGCTGCTGGGATGTGCTGTAAATTAGGTGCTGTAAATAGTGTGATCAAGGTTATTATGATTCATGGGAGATGATCCCACATCAGTCCAAGATCAATTCCAATTCAGATAATATTGAAATCCCTTCAAAGATGTTTTTGAGTTCCAAAGTCTTGTATGAGATGAATGAGTCAATGAAATGCTGAGAGAACTTGTCATCTCTGTTTCTAATGCATTATGAAACTGTCAGGGATAAGAAAAATTTAAAGGTAAAAAATCTTGTTTCCATCTAGAGTTTATGGCACATTCAAAACACAAGCTTTATCCATCTACACAATTAGTGTAGTTTAAAAATGATTTACTCCACACCACCAGATACCTGGCAGTGGGCGTTACAACCTAAGAATTATTAACCTCTTCCACCAACAATGCTGTTATTTCCAACCCACCCACTGATCAGACTAATGCACTAATATCTGTGCACTGCCGTACAGAGAAATTGTGCCACAACAAAATGAGTGAATGAGCTTAATTGGAGCAAAGACTTAATGAGGTCCCCTTGAGGATTATCATCTGTGGCTTAGAAATGGCCCAGGTAGTGAAAGACATGGTCAAAAGGATCAACTCCCAGCTTTCGACATTAGTGTGACAGTTTGGAGCTTTAATGGTGCCGAGGGAATGCCTCTTTGTTTTTTTTTTTTTGGTAGGGGCCTTGGAATTGAAAATATGTGAGGAAAATACATAGTAGGACCAACAGCATTCAAAATTCAAATGCAACTGAAACATGGCATAATGGAGCTGTACACTTGTAAACTGTAAAATATTACTATAACCTCTACTAAATATTGATATGCTGTCCAGCTTTGGCGAGCCAGCAGATGATTATAGCCAATCATAACAACCAAATAATGATAAGGCTTCCTTTTGTAAGTAATTGCTTTAGTTGCTTTCACGTCGAGATGTATTGATACAGTAACATTCTCAATGCTGAGGCACAGACACTATGAACAATATCATGCTACTGAATGTTATCAGACAAATACGAAGAAGATGAATGCAATTTTCTTTGGAATGATGTTGATCAAAAATCACATGGACAGAACAATCAAAACAGTTCATTGCATTATTGGAAAACTGCAAATTTCTGTGCATGCACACATGCATACATAGCAAGCAAATCCAGCTGCCATCGTAGAGAGTCGACCATTTATTTCTCTGAGGAGCCTGTCTCTGCTTGACAGCAGCCACAGATCAGATATGACTGACTAAGATAAATGGTCAGGCTCTGAAGTCAGATCAATTCAATCTAGCAACTGTCCTCACCAGGAACAAAAGGCCAAACTGTCAACAAGGCTCACTTTCACTTCAATCATCTCCTTTTTGCCCTTGTTACATAAATACCGGAAACTGTGAAGGGTTTGCTTTTCAAATATGAGCAGATTGCTTTATCAAGCTATTAAGTGGTCCATTTTGTTTGGATTACTTCAGCTGAGCAACCTACTACTGCTATTGCTTCTTCTTCTTCTTTTTTTTTTTTTTTTCTNTTTTTTTTTTTTTTTTCCTTTCTCCCTGCTGGTACAGCCCTGCAGGCTGCAGAGTTTCTTGTGTGCAATAAAGCCCTTTCAATCACGGGTTTGTTTCCTTAAGCCTATGCTGTACATCACCTTATCCCTGTTGGATATATGGCCTGGCTTTACATCCACTATCATAAATTATTTCACTTTTCAGTTCTGTTGGTTTCAAGGGCTGATGGTAGAATTCAGCCAAACTCAATACAGGGTTGTAGTCATCTTCTGCAACAGTGTTACTCACCCAACATCACCCCACGCCCCCATAGTGCCCACTGCTGTGGGCACTATGATTTCATTCTCTAGCAAGACTCTAGAGAGTCTAACTTTATGAATTCAATTCACTTGATGATACAAACATGCCAAACAAATATTTTAGGCTTACCTACCTGTATTGATCCAAACCTCAACTGAATTACATGCACAATAAGGAGCCTCAACTACAATCATTTCTATTTCTACCACTATGCAGTGTGCAAAGCTAATCTGGTCTGAACTAGCAGTTTCGAGTCACAAATTAACATGAGCATGCACTTCTCTATGGACACATGCTTAGTGGACACAGTAATTAAATATGCTTTGCAATAACATATTAGAAATCTGTCAGAACCACATAAGAATCCTGGATAATTTCCAATATTTAGATGCAATTTACTCTGCTGAAATATTAGCTTTCCTTCACAAATAAATCAAGTTGTTCTTTTGTTGGATCTGTTGGGAAATTAAATTCCAGATTGCAATACCAATTCTGTGTCATTTAAGTAATTATTATGAAATAAAAGAGATGGTCATGATTTTTTTTTTTTTTTTTTTTTTTTTTTTTTTGTCTTTTTGTTTGTTTTTGTAGCTTAATAGCTGTCTCAGAGTCAAAGACAAATGTAACCATTACCTGCTGTTCATCTGGTGATCTATAATTCAAATAGACGATGCAGTGCATCAATTTGTCACATCTGTATTTTAAATATCTATCAAGAGTTCCCATTAATCAAACATGAATATGTTGACACAAATGACTGGATGTAAATGTAACCCAATCACATGTATGTCATGCATCTAGAGATGTTGCTAGACTCCAATCCACATAGCCTGGAGAATCTGGAAACTCTGACTGACACCCTCACCCTCCTTTTCATGTCTCTCTTCAGAGAGAATAACACAGAATTAAAAAAAAAACAAAACAAAAACAAAACAAAAAAAAAAAAAANAAAAAAAAAAAAACATGTTCAGCTCTATTACTTTCAACACACAAAAGAACAGAACAATAATTACAAACAGCATGGAAACATGCAGATTATTAGCTTGAAAGGTCAAAAAGAGGCCACAAAGAATTCATAGAAACTTCTGGCTGAGAAGAATATCTGTGTGCATGGATCAATATTAAAATTTAAAAAAAACAACAAAAAAAACAGCTTGGATGAAACAAAAAAAAATAAATAAATAAATAAAAGAAGCATAGCCAGAGGGCAGTGTCAGTTCTATATACGCAAACAGACGCATGAATAAAAAAGATGACGACAAATCCGCCTGCTGGCCAAAAAAATAAATAAATATGCATTAAAGGAACTGTGACAATGTGTTTGGTGGGAAGGGCAGGGGTAAAAATATCAAAAGGCAGCCCCTTTGGAGAAGCTTTAAAAGGTTGGAGCTGTAAAACACTCATGCCTTTGGCCTTGTATTCAGAGCTCAGTGACCAGCACCGTCTCACGCCATTCTCTAGTTTGCTGCATTACTGCCTGTTGCGTGAGTCAAACTCTCCCAGTGTCTTAACCTTGGGAACTTTATATGAGACCAGTGTTATACATTGTGCAGGAAGAAGGCCAAAGATCAATGATCCCCCTCCCTCCCCTCTCCTCTCTCCATCCTCCCACAGCAAAGCTGAAGTGATGCAGCAGTCATAACTGCTCACAGCTCAGTGGTGCAGACATCACACAGACTTTGTTTTTGTCTTTTCCCAATTTAATTGTATTTATTCCCAATAGACTTTACATTTTACTCATAAGAACCGAGAAAGAGAAACATCAAGTCCTATTTTTGTTCCAAACCAAATATATGAACTTATTAAAAATATTTTGTTATAATATATTTAATGAAGTATAATTAATTCACAAGAACTGAACAGGATACAAATTAGGTCCCTTTTGGTTTCCTAAATAAAGCTCTCTCTCTCTCTCTCTCTCTCTCTCTCTCAAAAAAAAAAAAAAAAAAAATCCCAACACCTATAGGTCAAATTTTCAAACTGTGTACATAAAATATTAAAACCTAATGGTGGGATTTCCATGACATTCATAATAAATATTCATGTTCCTCTGAGATGCATCCCAGTGATTTTGTGACCTCTTGACCTTTCCTCTTGCACCAAACTTCGGATAAATCCCAAACTGTACATTAAAGTTTTCTCATAACGTAATATGAGTGTTTCTAAAAATCAAGGAGATATACAGTACATTTATTTATTTATTTATTTGTTTGTTTGTTTGTTTATTTATTTTTGTTAGACCCCATGTGCATTCCTGGGGTGTCACCCTCTCAACAAATTATTATTTTTTACTTTTTACTTTGTTCCCACTATATTAAGGCCCTAATAGAAGTAGTATGTAGGATGTTGTACTATATTATTTATTCAAACACTTTTATACTGTATTTGTATCTTTTATGGACAAGACACTGAGTAGTGAAATGGAAATGCATACTCTATATTAAAATGCCAAATGAGAAAAAAACAAACAAACAAACAAACAAACAGAAGAATTACTTTAAAAAGTTTAAGTGTTTCAGGCTCTACCTGTATCATGTAATTATTGTTCAATGCATGCATCAATAATGGCACATGCTGCATGCTACTGAAAGTTTTGCCCTCTCTAGGTAAAGATTTTCTTAACACAGCACTTTTGTAATGAAAATGAAATTGCAGAGTTCAGTTTTATGAGAGGAAATTAAGGCAATACAAGTGGAAAAGCAAGTAAAACTGAACAACTGAATCAGCAAGCTGATTAATCTGGACTGCCTTATTAAAACCACATTCATTTAGCAGTGTTATTTCTGCAGCATGGCCGTGTTCAAAAGAGACAATCAGGTGGAGACGAAAAGCTACACACCAAAGGCAAAGCTTAAATTGGAGTGTGGAAAGTTTTGTTGAGTTGATTTTAAATTTCCTGTTTCCCTGAATCCCTATTATCATCAGGTCTAGCAGCATCCGTAATGATGGAATTACCTCTAAATGTACAGTAGAGTCAAAAAGAGCTTCCGAAATTTATGTCAGGAGAAACGGAAACCCTTAAGAGAAAACCAATCTATACTGATGTTGTAATGTGCATTTCTGTTCATTTGTTTGGATTTAGGAAATATGAAATAACAACCCCTACTCAACTAGACTGAATGAAAAGATGCATATATGTAAATCATACATACATAAGCTTATTCTACCCAAACTGCAAACATTGAGACATCAGCTTTAAAAGAATAACAATAATAAAATAAAATCAGTCATTAAACTGAACTGAATTTAGTTCAGCTGAACAGAGACTAAAGAGAGATATTTATTTTAGATGGATGATTAACTAAATCAGACAAAAAAAAAAACAAAANAAAAAAAAAAAAAAAACATGTCTTCATGTGTTTTGATGAAATCAATTGTAACACTTCTAAAATCAATAAGTTTGCTATGCCTTGTTACGTTCAGTCAATATTGTGGTTTATGTCACGGACAGAGAGATGTTTTGTATTTATTGCCAAGATTTGTTTAAATATAGTTCAAACCTACGTTAGGATCTGTGTGTACATCAGATTGCATGATGAATGGATGCAAAATCATGAATCATATAGGCATGGGTCTTTGTTGAACTGCGAGAATTTGGCCTTAAATTTATGACAGTCAGTATTTTCTTGGAGACTGTCATTATTCTCAAGAGACTTGAACTGTCCATCAGTGGACGTGTCTTATACTGAAATCTAGGACTATTATTTTGGACGAATGACCAAAAATTTCACCATGATCCTCTCATGACTGTCAATGTCTCATGATTGTCCTTCATCTGCAACAGCCGAAAAATCACACAGCAGGTAGAAGTTTAGGCAACTACTACTACTGCTACTACTACTACTACTACTACTACTATGTAGTTAAGATTAGGGAAAAGCATAGTAGCCTAAGCTAGAGTAAGGTTTGGCTAATAGTTAAATATTTAAGAAAATCAATGCTGCCCTGTCTCTGGTCTCAAATGCAAATACTTTTGTACGCCTATCGACCACCCTGACCTTGACTCCTTTTATTTTCTCTTTACTCTAACAATGTCGCACTACTTTCCTACTTTGGTACTCAACATGGGCACTGGCTGTAAATCACAGACTGCCAAATCTTGGGATCCCAAAAGCACTTCAGCACTACCTTTCAAGCAAACACAACTGGAAGAAGATGATGAGATTAAATAACAACAATAAAACATCTTTTCTAGGTTGTAAGGTTGCAATATACAAACACATGTACACACCTTGCTGTATGCACTGTTTTTATGTTACATTCCTTTGTAAACATGTTCAATCTCCTGATTTGTCTGTCTTTCTTTGTATTGCATTATTGCATGCATAGGTACGTGTTTTCAGCACAGTTACTGTAGTTGAGGGATGTGATGTGGAGCTGCTGGCCTGAAGCCCTCATGTGCAACACTCGCGCACAGATAACGTGAGACTCTGGAAACCCTGATGTGATAACACATGCCACCAAATCCACCATTAACTGGCACTTCCTTCACACCAGACCACTGGAAAACATTACCATGCAAATAACCAGGATAAGATGAGCTTCCAGAATGAGCAAGAGGAAAAGAAAAAGAAAAAAAACAACAGCAGATGTGCTGTTTTCTACATTATATTATAGAACAACAACTATACTTTGACTGCATAATCCTCAGTATTATGTTAAAGCGATTAGCCTTCCCATTCTTAACAGCTGGTATCTTAGCCCAATTTGTCCAGCTTGGAAATGTAAAGCAGACTCATAGCTGACACATTATTCATGCCAAAAGGACATCTGTGTGTAGAACATGGTCAGCAGCCAGGTACTGAGGAGGACTGCACATGATCAAAAAGGATTTCATGGATGCAAGATTGAGGGGAAGAAGAAATGGAAATTTTTTATTGCACATATCCATTTTCACGAGCCACTCCACATGAGATTGGCATATTTTTTTGGAAGAAGGTTTGAGAGAGGTTTATAAAATACTAGTGCTTCAAATAAAATATAGTTTCCCTTGTTCCTGTTTTCTCTTGTCTTGTTCCTCTCAGACAGACATTCTCAGCTTCCTTGGTTTAGTCATAATTATAAGTTTCTACAGCCATTCTTGTTATTGCTAGTTCTTACCACATTGGAGGCATTTTGCTTGTGTGGGAAGTGAATTTGAAATGCCTGAAGGTACTTACAATCAGTAATAATATACACACAGTGAAGCTTCATCATATCCAAATGCAACTAAAGCAGAACACGCGGGCAGATTGGAAGAATTTGTTCTAAGAAGAATATAGTTTACCAAACTGCCTGAACACAAAAGCTTAAATTTTCAGGGATTAACAATATATAACTTCATTCATATAAACATTATGAACAGATCAACACAGTCTTTGTTCTAATGTGATCCACTGACTAAGCAACCATTCAAGACCATGCCATTGAGAACTGAAATATGAAACAATGCATATATACTGCACTTTTAATATCACTTAACTATTGCAATGAGCTGAAAAAATATGACTGACCACCAGGAAAAGAAGTCAAGAAACGAGTGCTTTTGTCTTTTTGTACCAGCAGCATTTTCCATCAACTCAGAGCTAGTCTTGTGAAAATTTAATTTCATGGGTGATGGTGATGATGCAGATGGGATACTGGTTTCTGGACAATTAGAATTATGTTATATCCCAAATAGAGCCCTGCACGGGCCTCGGGACCTGTCGGGCCTCGAGGCAACTTATAAATCCGGCCAGGCTTCGGGCTGAATTTCACAACACTGGGTTGGTCCGGGCTTGGGCTTTTTTTTTTTTTCTCTCTCTCTCTCCTCTCTCTACTGACAGTCATAACACTCCTCCTGATGTTGCACACATGTTGGCACTCAGAAACTGCAAGCCATCACTCTTCCAAATGCTGCAGCAGCAGCTGACAGCTGTTACTTTTACTTTGAAAAGAGACGAACTTCCAGTTCTGACAAAAGAAAAGACTGTGGTCCTTGGGTTGGGCTGGGACCGAGAATTTCATTAAGTCTAAGGCTTTGGGTTGGGTTTGGACAGAACTGCGTAAGGCCGGGTCAGGTATGGGCCTAAAATTTGGGCCTGTGCAGGGCCCTAATCCCAAATAAATCTGTCTCTCTGTGAAACCGGTTTGCTGTCCCTAAGCACCATCTATGATAGTGTTTCACTGTGAACAAACATGTCCTTCTAACAAAAAGATAGACTTGTCTAGTTAGCCTGTGTTCAATGTATGTCTTGTGTAACTGTTTTCACATCATAAATACACAATACATATCTAATTTTGTCACATTTTAATAAAGTTAAAAATGTATTTCCAGTTGAATATATTATTTCAGCCTGTTTTAAATAGTAATTATTGTGTTTCAGGAATTTTCTAGAAAACAGTGCCATTTTTCTACATCAGTGGTTCTTAAATTGTGATATGTGTACCATTATGGGTACTTGAAGCACCCACTGGGGGTACATGACACCTCTGTAAATATCTGGACAGAATCAAAACAAGTAAATATATTGAAATGCCATTGTTGTCCAGAAATAAAAGGAGTTTCATTGAGAAATCATAATTATGTTTCATTCATAATCATAATTAAGTTGTTTTATATTTTACTTCTACGTACATACTATATTGTTCTGTTCTACGTGGGTGTCAGTAACCTTTTCTGCTCTTAAAAAAAAAAAAAAGCATTTAGTTTCTGTGGCAACTCTAGTAAATTTAATTTGTAGTTCAGAACCACATACAATGCTAGCATTGTTTGGACAGGCAACTAGCCAAGCACAGCATTATTATAATACTAAAATCCATATTATTATAATGATATATTAATAAGAAAGTCATAGATGTCTTGTGTGCTTCTGTAATAACGGCTCATAATCTGGTCTTCGCCTGGTCTGTTAGAGGACAACCTAATCAAAATGCTCCACCTCAAACATTCATCTGATAGACAGAAATCGTTTTGGTGTCAGCAAAAATGTCAGACATTATCTACATCTGTTTTCAATTGATTTTTCTATGTTGTCTACCAAACAGACATCTCTTTGTCAAACTCTCAGTCCTGTCCTGTTGCCATCGATGGCAGCTGTTAGTGTAAATCAAGGATGTCCATCTATAGGTCAAGAAGGTACAAATTGAGTTCAATAGTTCATGTAATTTAAACACACTAAATGTCACCTATAAACTACAGGAATTCACAGGTTTTCAATTTCCCTCATATTATGCAGAACTCAACTGGCTTATCACTGCAAGCAATGTGCATTGCTTTTGGTTTATCTGATAAGAGAAATACTTAAATGTGAAGTTGAAAGTCACAGATTTTCACTTTTTTGGTTTCTTTGACTCAATTAATGACTCAGCAAAATGTCCTCTTGTACTTTCAAAGCCTGACAGGGTAAAAACAGATGTGATGTAAATTTATTTCTGGGTTGATATGGGTATTGTTGAGTTGCTGGAATGGTAGAAACGACAATTATACTAGATTTCAAAATTTGTATCCAATTTACAGCAAGGAGGCTTCTGACTGACCAGAACAACATCTAACAAGTATAATAACAGAATGGCACAAAAACCATGCATTGTGGATATTTTTTAACTGTATCTGGAAAGGAAATGTAAGATGTTTAAATACATAGCTGTATTACTTGGTAGTAAGGATATCCATGAAAAATGGGCCAATAAAAACAGAAGATTGGTTCTGAAGAGTCACATTTATTAGATGTTTGGAGTTTATCAAAGAAGTGATTTTTTTTTAATGTAAATAATTAACTGATTAATGTGCCATTTAACTGGGAAAAAGTTTTTCAAATTACAGTACAAGGGAAGAGTATTGTGTTCGATACTTGATAAAAAATAAATATAATAAATTATATGTGAGACAGTATATTGTATATGGTATGTGGTACTTCTATCCAAAACATACTGTTGTGTACTGTTCATTAATCTATACAACAGTCCCATAATCCTATATGCAACAAATAGAAATATTGTGTGTTGATATACAAAGCATACAAAACAGAGGTCGTAACAAAGACTTTCACTATATTGTCTGTACCACCACAATTGAGTTTACCTGCAGATCAATTTTCAGCTAATATATCTAAAATATTGTAACATTAGGTAACTAATGTAACAATAATGACATTGTATTCCATATTTAATACAGCACACTATATACCTGTATGACTATATTGTGGTGAACTAATACCCCATGTAAAAATGGTTAAAAAAAAAAAAAAAAANTAAAAAAAAAAAAAAAGAAAAAAGTCATTAGTTTTAACAACTTAATGATGCATGTCATTACAAATTTCACATAAGTTCAATTTATGTAACTTTAATGAAAAATTAAACTTGTTTCTCTTTGAATCAAGTGTATTGTTCTACCCTTTAAAACCAAATGTCTGAAAAATGATGACATGTTTTCAGGAACTTAAATTAGGCAGCAACATATCATTCCATTTTAATGAGGCAACAACTTGTCTCTGTCAGCTTTCACAGCACCACATACGGCTCATGGTCTGAAATATCAAATGTCTACAGACCATTTATGTAAATTTGCATCAAAGTAAATGCCTATTTTTCCATGTTCTGACTTGGCATACTGACAGTAAATGGACTTATAAAGCTTGATGGCCTCCCTCACAGGAGTGTGCCAGCTCAGCTGAAATAAAGCAAGCTGTGAATGAGTGGTTTGCTCTTCTTCAGTCTTCATCAACTAGCTGCTAGAAAAAGCCCGTGTCATCACTATTTGTGAAAGAAACCATGGATTCAGGCAGGTTGACGGGACAAAGAAGCTCACCTGACAATTTGAGAACCTCAGCTATGCTAATAGTGCACACAGTGGTATTTCCCATTATGCAACATTGTGGGCGTGCTGTAATTTCCCTGCCTTATTTTCTTCATTTGTCAGAGAGTAGAAAGACCCTGCAGACTTTACTGTGAACTGTCCAACTTATCATTTGGTTCTATAATATTGACTGGAACTATATTTCTTTGCAGTGTAAAGCAGAAAAATCAGAATTATGCGAGTCAGGTTGCACATTATAGAAATCCCTCATCCAAATTTGTTTTTTGATTTTAAAATCAAACCTTTTTTAAACAAGATTGACTGTATTAGTACCTGTGAAATGTGATTTTCCATATATATAGGACGACTGGCATTGGTTTGCTTCTTGTGCTGACATACTTTAACAATTTGTGATGCCACTTGGAAATAACAGAACCGATCAACAGCTTCCTCATATGCTACATGCATTTGGCACTAGGAGGCTGACATGCACGTTTATTGCTGCTGGCAGTTCATATTTACAGAATATTAGATAATACAGCATCAACAGCTACCTTGCCAATAACACATGCTGCAATATACACAGATGTCCAGAAATGGATAAAAGGACATTTTGTGTATGTGGGTCCCATTCCAATGTCTGTTATATGTTGAGAGACTTCTTTCACTTTCTGACAAGGCCTGCATGTTAAAGTAACTGGAAGTATCCTGTATACTTTGTGGCACAAGGAGTAGGGAAAGGTCCACATGGGTAAATAGGTTGGCTATATTTAGAACATAGGAAGGCCAATGTTTCCCAGAGCAAATGCTTCATACGTTAGGTCCATTTGATATGAAAGTGGTACATAATATTTTGCAACAGCTGCTAAAATATATTTGTACCATTTTAAAACCAATACATCTAGGGTTTTGATTTGTTTTCGCAGCACTGGATGCAACTGTGGAGAGGCAGAACACAGCCATTAGTCAACCACCCACAGTAGCATAAAGCTGAATTAAAAACACAGGGGAAGGTAACTGTGTGGAGGTCTCACAGGAGCAGCTGATTTCCATCCACCCAGCTACATCTGCCAGAGCCAATCATGCTGTTCCCAGTATCCAAGAAACCCCTGATTGTTGAGAGTGCAGGGAGTGTCATTTTGTCCAGCAACAACCACTGGGATTTCTGGGGACATTTCATAAAGATCTTTTTGATACCCTTGAGTTCCTCCTGGGATTTCCCCACATGGATCTTTACCATCCACAATGGTGAGCCCTCAGCTCAGTCTTCAGCTCCAGTGCCACTATGTCCCACCCCTGTTCATTGGTACGAAGGTCTTTCTTTTTTTCTCAGGAACACATAAAATGTCTTTGCTGCTCAAGGGAGGTTATTTCCTCATTCCCATGAAGATCTCTACTAGCCCATATTTCCTTTTGCACACTTATTCTAAAGAGGAAGCTGGAGTCTGTTCAGCCAGTAGAGTGGATAGCATTATTTTCTTTTTGTCAAAGTAGGCCTGAGAAAGAAAGAATTCCTGCAAACCTTCTTCAATTATGTGGATACAATATTCCAACCACTACAGCACCAATGCATGAAAGTCATCTTCTCATCTTTCTTTTCCTCATGTAACATGTCAAGATTTCAAAGGGCAGACACCGGGTATTGCACAGCAAATTCAAGAAGTGCAGCAGGGGCTGTTTGTAGTGTGTCTGACAGCAGATCATTCACTGCTTCCCCTGGGCCATCTGCACACCCTCCCCCATCTTTCTTGGTGCAGCATACGACAGTGTTGTTTGATTGGGATCCCTTTTGTATGTCAATCAGTCATTACCTGTAGCTGTGTATTGTGCCTTCTCATCCACCGGTTCACTGCACAGCTGTAATGGTAGCACTTGTATGAGCAATTCGGTTCATATCATGTTTGACACGACAGGAATGAAGTAACAGGCATAGCCCCCAAAAGCCTAAGGAGCTGATTGGAGGGTGAAGACTATGAAACATAACAAAGGTTAGACACTGTAACCCTAGTTCTATTATCACAGAAAAAGTCTCTAACTTTTCAAAGTTGTTCAGTATTCTGCTGACCTAGTGAATGCCAAGGGGGGTCATGCTCCATCCTGAAGAAAATAACAGGCAAGGGTATAAAACCGGTTAGAGGTTTCCATCTGTCAGAACAAAAGTTCTCCCCAGTACAGCATGGATGTACTGTAAACAAGCATTTGGTTGTAGGAAGTTTATCCCTATCCTTATCCTAGTTTATGTGCCAATCATCTTTGTCTGCTTCGTCCTCAAAGACAAATTCTTTCATTCTATTTGGTTTACCCAGACAAGAGGTTGAACTTGGGGTTTGGCTACGAGAAATGGTCGTCTCTGAAGGCTTGACCTTTTTCTCCAAGTCATCTTAAACTATTTTATCTGTTGGCCAAGTCCTGAATGATAATTGGGAAGTAAGTGCATCTAGATTAGCACTGTCATTTCTTTCTGATGTATCTGTGTTCTACTCTTTATGCTACCGGTCATAATTTTCTCAGTGGTGCTTTATAGATAAGAGTGTATTGATAGAGAGCATAGAGAGCTCTAAACCTTAGCTACCTCTGCATCTCAGGAGTTATTAATTGTGATTTTGACCCACTTTTGTGAAAACAACACTTAAACAACTGACTGGGCAAAGATGGACCAAATGAGCTTATCAGGGATTGCCAAGGACTTTTAAATACAAATTTTGTATTACAATTCTTGCCATATACATTATGGATGAATATACATCATCCATAATGCTATATACATTATGGATGCCAAATGAATGTATATAGCATTATGGATGTGTTTATCCATACAATGTATGGATAAAAACATCCATATATTGTATGTATGGATGATACATACAATGATGTATCATCATCATTATGGATGATACATGTTGTCACATCTTAAATGATAACACAAACTAAAAGACAGAGTAATACTGGTGGAAGCATCTAACAGTATGTTTTAGGTTAGATGCTCAAATATGCCAAGTCATTATTTTGCACGCCTGATGTGTTTCAGGTGAGTAAACACATCCTACACTATGGCCTGAAGTTTGAGGCGACCCCCAGATTTAAAAAAAAAAAAAAAAAATCATCAATGCACTGTTTATTTTACAATTTATTGCATAGGAAATGACAAAAATACATAAAATACATGTAACTAATTTGTTTTCAAGAAGAATTTATCAACATAAAAGCACTTTGAAGTCATTTCAGGTTCAGACTTTGGTTTTGTCAAAGTAACCCCCTCGGACCAAGTCATAATTCTCAAACCCTTTTGGTTCTCTTTTGAATGGATGTAATTTTGGCATAATTTTGGTGAATGTTTTGGATCATCGTCCTCTTGCAGAATAAATTTCGTCCAATAATTCTTAAACCGGATGGAATCACGTGTATTTGAAGGATGGAATGGTAATTCTCTTTCCTCATAATTCCTATAACTTGGACCAAGTCTCCAGACCTCTCTCCCTCAAAACACTGAAGCATTACTGAACCACCCTCATGTTTTACATGGAGGTGGCTGCAGAGCAATAAATGACTAGACTGTGTACAAAGTTAATCACAAAATGATCTGGGAGAAGGCAGACAGCAGCTATTGAGTAGAATGTTAAAACACATAAGCAAGGGAGTTTGGGCAAGGGAGTTGGAAAGCAACTGGAGTGCCAGTGCAGTAATACAGACCAGGCATGTCTTCATTAAAAATAATTTCTTAAGCCATAGTAGCTCCATAATGTGGTCTTCTTGACAAATTCCTCTTGAAAACTGATTAGTTACATTTACTTCATGTATTTTTGTTATTTACTGTGCAATAAATTGTAAAACAAACAGTGTATTGATGATTTTTTTTTTTTTTTTTTTTTTTTTTTTAATCTGGGGGTGGCCTCAAACTTCTGGCCTGTATGTGACTTCCAATTACATTGTTTTTAAGAATGAACTGCATATTCATTTTCAAGCCTCATTGACCAGTAAAGGGCTCTGTTTTGTAATGACTGTCAAAGGTGGAGATACAAAATAATCCAACACATTGACATTTGTTCCAGTGTATCTGCTTGTGATTTTTTTGGAACTCTTTGACCTTTTTTCCATGCTAACCATTAGACCTTTCACAAATCATTAGGAGGGGGTTATGTGAGGAGCAATAATGGAATCTATTATCCCTGTCCCTTTATCTGGGTGCTGAATGTAATGACCAAGCATGTGTTAATGATGATGGAGCCCAAGAGTGACTCCGGCCAAAGAGCCATGAGGAGGACATAATGGAGTGAAAAGCTTGCTTTGGGACAAAAGTAAATTATGGCCTCTATAATCAATAGCAAGCGTGAGTGAAAGTCAATGTGGCTTTCTTCCTGTTTTCATCAGGAGGTGCAGACCCATTGACCCCCTTCTTTTTTTGAGTGTTTTATTTCACCTATTGATTTCAAAATAATTCTATGGTACAACAAACAACACAACAGGAAGGCAGTACCAGTGGCTGGGTAAAGAAAGATGAAAATGGTCTCTATAGCTTGTTACCAGCACCAGTTTTTAACATTCCCAGTGGTGCAGCATATCCAACTACTGACAAGTTTGACAAAAATTAACAAAAGGCAAAAACAAAATCTTGCAGAACAATGAAACAAAAAATCCCAAGTCAGATCTGCACCTATGCTATACTATTAAATTGAGCCCTCCAGATGACTTAACTAAAATGGAAAAATAATACTTTAAGAAACAGAAAATAAAGTCAAACTGCAATTAAGACTATGCCCTATAAGTTGAGCCATAGACTGATCTCCTTCCAGACTCCTGCGTTCATGCTCCACCCACTAAAGGAATTACCAATGATCTTAAAAAACATAAATTAATCCAATTATTAACATTAAACATAAATATGCATTATTTACATCAATCAATAAATATTCTAGCAACAGATAGTCTTCTTAAATATACAAAAGGATAAACTGATGCAACACTCTAATTTAGCTCACGTAGATCACAATTTATCAGCATCCAATATAGCTAACCAAAGCCTGCACCAGAAATATTCTGCATATGCAGTGATGACACTAGAAAACTTCAGTGGATTTATCCTTGCACTGATATTTCTTTGATCATCAAAGAGGGGGAATGTATTAAACATCAGAAGGTGTTAGTATAAGAACATACTCCCAAAACAGAGTGAAGCTTTCAATAAGGTGCTGAAAATAGTTGCAATATTCCTCTTTTTTTATGCATGCATGACCATAGTAATTTAAATTTCACATCAGGTTTGTAAGACTTCTTAAGAAAATAATATATACTATTTACTTGAATGAAATCTTTGTCAGGGAAATAGTCATTTACAAAAATAGTAGAATGACACTATTCACTGAATCAATTCGTTATGGATGACATCCAATACTCCTCTTTTCATATGGAGTTGTAAAAATATTCATCTGTTAGGATTAGTCCGTGCATCTATCAAACACATGGGATACACATGGACACAGGGATAAACAATGCAGTGTATTCAAAGTATCATTTAAACAAAACTGATTCTGTACTGATGATGTGGCAACATGTAACACTTTCAACCATGCACAGTTACACACATTAAACTTGCATTGGGGGGGTCAATCTAAATCACCTAGTGTGCATTATCTGATGTGACCTCATGCATGCCCTTCATCCAACCTGTGCTGAACACAAAGTGGCTACTCCTTCGCTTTGGTGAATGGGTATTTATGTTATTGATTAGGATTTACTTCATAACCTTTAACTGGCTACTAAATGAGTCTAAAAATTAGAGAAACCTAAAGAAAGGGAGACGTAAAGAAAGACAACAAGAGGCAGGGGAGTGCACAAGTGGGCATGAGAGAGACACTTATTTGGGCCTTGTTTCAATTAATTCTTAGTAATTGTTTGGTTTTGCAATAATATGTATTGAACTGCAGTTGCTGACTCATGTCTCTATGATGAAAGGTTTGTGACAGCATTTCATATCTCATAATATCTCAACATATCTTTTATGAATGACTCCAGCACGGGCTGACTCATATCATATACTGTATGTACAATTTTATCCAAAGGAGTGTAGTGTAGCGATACTGGAACAACTGAAGTTTGATAACTCTCTGGTTATGTTTTCCTGGAATAACCAGCTTCACAGACACCTTACTGTCTTTCACAAACAGACACATACTCCCTGTCCCCCCTCACCTTTCCTGCATCTCACATGCACTCATTAGCAAGAACTATGCAAAGATAACAAACACTTTAACATATGGATAAGCCCTCAGGAAGACTTCTCAAGATCCCCTGCTGTGACCTTCTCCCCTTTAGTTGTAAAAGCCTTCAGGACAGACACTCTACAGACAAGAACTTTGGTCTGACCTCAATAAAACGCCAGAAGAACTAGATTTACAATTTCAAATGGACTCATGACTCTTTGATCATGCTAAAGGTATTATCAAAAAGGAGCCATTGGAGAGAAAGGAGAAAAAAGGAAATAAGGGGAAATGGAGTCAAAGGCACTGACGAGAAGTACACCCACACTCAGAACACTCATGCTCAGAAAGGAGAGAAGGAGCATGAGGCCTGATGTCAAAGGTCAAGACAGAAATGGTGCTGAAAGAGTTCGTCAGCAAGGNGAAGGAGCATGAGGCCTGATGTCAAAGGTCAAGACAGAAATGGTGCTGAAAGAGTTCGTCAGCAAGGCAACAAAAATGAGTCTCAAAAACAAGAAAAAGAGCAAGGGAAGATGACAAGGTCAGAAGAAAGGCCTAGAAAAAATGAGGAAACAATAAAAATAAAGAAGGACGTCCAGGAAGACCTATTCGATCCTGACAATGAGCCATTGTTAAACGTGTTAATAGATGAGATTTCAGTGGAAGATCTTAGCATTAAGGCGACAAGTGTTGAACAGCTGTATGAAGAGGTGCAAAAGGTGGAGAGAACCTGGGAAGAACCTTCTGAAGTTGAAAAA
>VXCM01002256.1:0-61293 GCA_014773175.1 Lucifuga dentata
AACTTAAAGGACCTAAACTGAATATTATTTCTCTAACTAAAATAGGTTTAAATCAGACCAAAGTGGAAAAAAGATGAAAAAAAATACTAAAGTTCAGTAAATTTTGGTTTTCTTTTGGTTGTTTTGAAGGGAATTTAAATGTAAATGTCTTATGTGTGTGTGTGTATATGTAATGTGTTTTCTATCAATTACCTTCTATAAATAAGCCAGCAGTTCATACTTACGCTTGGTCTGTGGTCTGTTATTATTGAGAGGCTAGTTTAAACTGCTCCTCCGAACCTAGACTCTGCTCCTAGCTGTCTGTAAGTCTACAGTGCTACGTAATGTTCACACTGTTGTTTCTAACAATCAGGATTATACTTGAAGTTAAAGGACTATACTAGGAATTTTGCAGGTATATCTACATGACCACAGAATTATTTATTACAGTGTAAGATAACATATATACAAGTAGCATGTATGTATATATCTATATATATAGTGTGTTAGGTTAAATATATTCAATATAATTGTGTCCTTAATTTTATGGCCATTATTTAAGTAAATGTCAAACATCTTTGGAATAAAATCCACATACTGTATTACACTTAAATAAAACATAAGCATTCTGTTTATGTAATTCCAAATAGAGAGAATATTGAGGGAATCCAACCCAATATAACCAAGCAGTTTTTAATAGAAAAGCACTTCCTGGCCCGCTTTTCTGGATGCAGCAGGCTAGATCTAGCCACAAGACATTTCAACAGAGTGCTGAAGGCGAGTGCCCCTCTTCTTCCACATTGCTTATCTCAACAAGTATTTATGTTCGCTAGTTGAATAAGGTTAGGAAACTTATTTTGTTTTCACCTGGAAACTGTTCCTTAAATTATTTCATGAAAATTATTTGCTGAAAATCTATTGTTTTTAGCTAAATGGCTAACGTGTTTTTCACAACTTTGGCGCACAAGCTGCTTAACTTAATTTATCCATACAGTGTGCACAGCAGGAATCTAGGGAAGAGGCAGCCCATGTCTAGATATGTGCAGATAAGTCTGTGTTGTCCAGATAATTGTAGAGTTAAGTTCCATATGTATGGAAATATGCTGTGTTCGAGTTACCTCGGAAGTTGGATTTTTCCCCATCAAAAAGTTCCAACTTCTGACGTCAAACCATTCCAGCCAAATGTAATCAAAAAAGCATGGCCAATAAATACTGTAAGGTTAAATAAACTTAGTAATAAATGCTAACTAAAGTAAAAGACTACAGGACTGTTTGGTTGTGTTGTTTTACAATAATATTAATCACATTATTAAACATTTGTGCAGAGAAGTAATATTCTGAAATTATTTACACTTGCATCAACGACAAAAAGTTATACAATATAGATAACTTGGTGATATATTTTGACCTTTATTTCAATGTCACGTAAGAAAAAAAATACTTTATTCACCTGTTATAAAGCTTTGATCATTCCCATGTTGAGTGACGTCATACTCATGAAGTCGGGGTAGATGATTTTGGTCTGAGTTTCCCAGTCAGAGCTCCAACTTCAAGTGCCATTTCCAATACATTTTTCCAAGTAGGAAGTTGGAAAAATCCGAGTTCCGAGGTCTGTCGAACGCAGCATTCGTTCACTACACCATTTCCTGGCCATAGGTGATTTTGAAATTGTTGTGTACAGAGTCCCAACTGACTCACATAATGGTAAGTTTGCTAACAAGTGAGCTAATTTTAGCTAACTTATGAATGACTAAAATTAGCACTAATTTTGCTGGATGACAGGAGTGTAGCACACACCTCCACATTTCTGGTTAATAAATTTTAACATGAAACATGTTTAATCCACAACATTTCAAAAAGAAACTTGATTTAATAATAGTAAAATAATAATTGAGGCCATGGTGTACCACTGTTCTTGGGATTTGACATTTTGTTTTGTCCAGCAGGTATAATAAATTCAGTGAATATTCTATAAGTGCTTTCTTGAAGTTTAAAGTGATTGGCAATCTTGTCAGGAAATGTAGTGATTGGAGGACAATGGCCAATCAGAAATGAGCAACTTTGGGTCTCTCTGATTGGCTGATAATTGTGGCACAGCAGTGACGCCTGAGCAGCGTAATGTCAAACCTGAGCAGCAGAGAACAGAGATGCTGAGAGCAGCAGCATGTGTTTAGTTATGAGAGCGCACACTTTAATATTTTTTGAGCACAAAATAGATTTTCGTGTGCTCAAATTAAATGATGTGCATGCAAAATTGTATTTTTTTTTTTTTTTCNTATTTTTTTTTTTTTTTGCTCAAAATGTGAAACTGCTTGCTTGAAATGTGGCACAAATCTAATTCCATACATATGCAGTAGTATGATGTTGTTGCACTATATTATGAACAGGGCATTGTACATTTTGTAAGAATTCTATATGGATCAAAGCACAGACTTTTATTTTGAAGGATGCAGGTTAGCATTTCCGCTATCATGTATCATCAGGCAAGTAAATACTATCAGAATTGATAGAAATGATGACCAAAACCACAAAAATAAGATCCAGACTGTACAAAAACAGAATTTTCCTTTAAGTGTTATGTGTTTACATTTTAAATTAGAGAAACGCCCACAGTGATTTTTTTTTTTTTTTTTTTTTTTTTTTGGTGACTGACTTTTCCGTTGTTACATTCTTCTCTCCTCTGCAGCACTTAGTGTGCTCTTCTGCTGAGAGGACCAGAGAGGTTGTCCTTAGGGAACAGGGAACTGTGGGCTGATCTGCTTAGTCTGCTGCCACTGCCACCCGGACGTGGATAAGTGGAAGATGATGGATGGATGGATGATAACTTGTTAAAAGATGTAACATGATTTGTTCATTTCTTAAGCATTTCTCAAAATTTATATTTAGCTTTGGTAGATATAAAATAGCTTTAGCTGTCTACCAAAACTAGCTTTGGTAGACAGCTAAAGCTACATCATGCCTGGATTTTCCAGTGGAGATCCAGGGCTAAGGCCTGGATCTCCACTAACTCTAGATCCGCCCCGATGATCCTTTAATTTTTGCGTGCTGGTGTGTTTTCTGAATAATTTCCCCAACATGTAAATAAGAAAAATACCGTAGTAACGCCTCTTTGAAGGCAAACACTAAAAGATGGCGGTATGAAGGAGGAAGCGTGCTTGCATGACGATTATTTGTCCCTATGAACGTGTTAGTGTGGCGCTGAGCTGTACTTCTTTGATGGAGCGAGACTAAAATCTTCCCACATTCAAGTCCGCAGCATGTTTTATTCAATTGTTCATTCAGATGGCGTTCTTCCTCTTCTCAGCTCATCTGTATTTGTGATACATACCTATCGTTTCTGTTCAGTCTGGCCAAACATAAAGACGCAATCAGTCACGGTGAGCTGTAGACTTCCAGCTGTGCGTTTGATTTGTCACGTCCTGTTGCTTCACACAGAGGGTCAGCGGGTGGAGCCACGGCGTTGGGCCTGGTGATCAAAATCTCCCCTGCTGACTTCAATTATCTACAAACTCCAATAATTAATAACTTCTACCCCACTCAGGTTTTGATTGTTTGATTAATTCAGAGCAGGTATTGTTTGAATGTTCTGGATGATTAAATGGGTGTAAATCAATGCGATAAATAATCATGGTTGAAGGCAGCGTGGGTGTGTAAAGGCGTTTCAGGCTGTGGGTGTGTTACTTTGCAGGCGAGACGGAGAATTAACTGAAGTCCAGAACTCTGGTGCTGCATGCAAATACGTTCATATCCTCCACTCGCTACACAGCCAGGGAGAAACCACAGGTATTACACACACACACACACACACACACACAAGCAGCTATAGACATGCAAAGTTCCACACGCAAACATCTGCAAAACCATTAGCTAATACACATGCACACATTCATCCAACAACTTAGGTGCCTGCCTTACACACACACACACACACACACACACACAGAGAGAGAGAGAGAGAGTTACAGCAAGCATCTGCACAACCACACACGCCTAATACACATGTACAGAAATTAATTCACCGACAACTGCATTTTCCACCACATACACACTCTCTCACACACACACACACACACACAGTTGCAGAGACAGAAGTACCACACACAAATATCTGCACAGTGGCACATGGAACACGCATGCATCCACCAAATTAGACACATGCCATTCTACCACACACACACACACACACACACACACACACACACACACACACAGATGCAAACTCACACATACATCTGTACAGTCACATACACTATTTCCTGCACCAACTTAGATGCCTGCCTTTTCACCACACACACACACAGAGAGAGAGAGAGAGAGAGGGAGAGAGAGTTACATTAAACACATGCCATTCTACCACACACAAACACACACACACAGACACAGTTACACACACAGACACAAACATCACACAAACATCTGCAACAGCCACACACCTAATACACACGTACACAATTTCCTACACCAACTTAGACACCTGCCTTTTCACCACGCACGCACGCACACACGCCCACACACACACACACACACACACACACACACACACAGAGGTACAAGTGCCCCTGGCAAAAAAATCCAAACAAGATTGGGCCCCGTGTTGACGACACCTGTCAATAAAGCTTTTGCCTGAAGGAGACACTTGGTGTTTCATGGTGATTCATTTCACACACACACGAACATAGAATTCAACTCTCTCTTCTCCTGCCTACCTCCTCGTCTCATCTATACTTTGCTGTCGCCATGCTGAAGATATGATTTCACACACTGCAGCATCTTATCTCAGTGTAACACAGAGTGACACTTCCTGTTTGATCACAGCATCAGTCTGAGACACGGTACACAATAAGCCTAGCAACATTTTTAAGCTGAAAATGGCTGCTTATGAGCAGGTGAGAACTGTTAGGCAGCAAAATAAAAAAATTAAAAAATGTGTTCAAAAATTTCAATATAGATGAAGATTGGTGTTAATGATCTGTGGGCATCATATCACCCAGAAAAGTAGTATTACAAACATTTATTATTGTAAAATTGTATTGAAGACAAGTACTAGTTAAAGGACCATACCAGTGGTTTTACATGTTTGAGCCCAATATCAACCTGCATAAACATTATGTTGCTGACAACCATAATATACTACTACTACTAATAAAAATACTAGAAATGTTTTTTCTACCTTCCAGACTACAATTGATTTCAGTTCATTCCAGTAGCTATTAAAACTAACTTAGAGACTTAAAATATGCTTGAGATAAATAATCCATCACAGCAAACTTGACATCTATACATTTTTTTTTTTCAAAAGTAGGAAGACAATTTATGTTTCTGCCAGGGAATATAGTCCCAGAAAAAGAAAGCTTTTGAAATGAAAGACTTCCATCTCTTCTACATTTGGATTTTTAGGGTATGTGTATCACCTGAACATTTGATTTTGAAAGACTAGGGGATTTAGCAAAATAACAGGAAAACTAAAATACAGTTTCATATTCTGGAAATTGGTTTTCAGTAATATAACATGTATGAAAGTAATATTCATTGGGTTTAAACATGCAAAATCACTGGTATTATCCTTCAAAATGTGTTCATGTTATAGCTTAACATGCACTTTACATGATTTTCTTAATAAATAAACCACCCCCATGTTCTGGCTTGTTGAGTCACCATTTTGCCGCATCGTCCACTACATTATGTTTTTTTTTATATGTGTAATAATTATAAAAGGCTACAAAACCTACAGCATATTTAACACTTTTGTTATTTTTGGTAGATAAGATTTGACCTGCACTGACAGGAAAACATGCGTCACAAATAACGCTAATGATAATGGTTCTGTTCCATTCAGGAGTGTCAGTACATTAACGGGTCTAAATGGAACAGAGCCATCATTATTATCGCAGGTGAGTAGTAATGTGTTACATTTACTCTGTTACATTTACTGCCGTTTTTCCACAAAATTGTACTTTAACTGAGTAGTTTTATTGCAGGATACTTTTAACTCATACTTGAGTATATTTATGAAGAAACATTTACTCTGTTACATTTGGTCGCAGTCTTTGCATTAGTTTTGATTTCACCATTTGAATTCAGTCATGTTCAGTTTTTCTTTCTGCTTCTGCTCCGAAGTAGCCACGCCCCCATTCTCTGTTTCCATGGTTTCATCTGGAGCAGGGCGTCTTGGCGGAATCAACAGTGGGAGGTTTAGAAGAGGTACATCCCTGGCCACACATTCAAACACTGTTTTCTTTTCAGTCTACCAAAACCAACAGCTACATGATGCGTTTGTCTTTGTCTCACTAAAAATGTGACTTCAGCTTTTAAAAATCAACATGGAACTTGAGGAAACGTAGTGGTAAGCTGCAACATTAGCTACTTAGCTAGCTGCTGCTGCCTAATGCTAACTCACGTTTTCCTGTTCTATTCTGCATAAATTCATAAAGCTATCTAGCTAATTGTCTTACCTAGATGCTGCTGCTAATGCTAACTCAAGTTTTCCTGTTCTATTCTGAGTAAATAACTAGTTGCTGCTGCTAATGCAAACTCAGGTTTTCCTGTTTTATTCTGAGTAAATTCATGAAGCTAACCTAGCTAACTATCTTAACTAGCTGCTGCTGGTAATGCTAACTCAAGTTTTCCTGTTCTATTCTGAGTAAATTCATGAAGCTAACCTAGCTAACTGTCTTAACTAGCTGCTGCTGCTAATGCTAACTCAAGTTTTCCTGTACTATTCTGAATAAACTCATGAAGCTAACCTAGCTAACTGTCTTTATATGATTTGGATTGTATTAGAAGCTACATATGGCTACTTAGCATTTTTTTCCCCCTCAGACAAACACTTTATAGCTTGTTGATTATTCCAAAGAATAAGCTTGATCAAAGTTACTCACTACTCAAGTAATCTTTTTAATAGATACTTTCTTACTCTCAAGTCATTATGTTGGTGAGTACTCATATTTGACTCTACCTATACTCTTATACTCTTACTTATAGTGTGGAATACACTTTTTATACATACACACACACACATATATTGCTGCATGCAAATTGTTGTCTGTTGTGTAGCTTGTAATTATTTCTTGTGCTGACTTCATGAAGAATGAATTACCGCAATTTTTAATTCCAGATGCATGAATAAAGACTTGCACTGTATCATATTTCCTGTTTACTCACATCCATTTCCTCTATTTTCTTATGTTCTTCCATCTCGCAATTGAATGTACTGTTTGCAGAATATCAAGTTGTCTTCTCTCCTCATCCCCCTTCCTCCGATGAAAATGGACTGTGGTATTGCAGTCGCTGTGGAGGAGTGTGTGTGCGTGTGTGTGTGTGTGCAGTGGGAGTCATACAGAGTCATACTGCTGCAGCCACTAAACATTCAGCTCTCTTCATCATTCTCTCTGTTATTACCGCAGGCCAGAAAACCTACTGACTGACTCCACGGCCATCCACAGTAATGACGTATGCGTGAGTGAGTTTATGTGTGCATGCTCTTGAGAGTGAGATGGCACCAGTGCAAGCGCTTTCATCTGATAGCAAAATGATCTACGTGCACGGCTGCATGCGAGTGCGAATGCAGATTTGAGTGAGCGTGGAAATGCAAAGTCCATATATGCAGGTTTTCATTTGAAAGTGAAATCTGGGTTGTTGTTTTTGTTGTGTGTGGGTTTTGTTATGTGTCGGAACTTGTGTGTGTGAAATGATGAGACGGGAGTAAAAGAGTGTAATAGTGGAAGATCGTTTGCTAGATGTGCATGTCTTTTTAAAATCTCTATCTGGTTTTCAGCACTAGATTTGTCATATTTTCTCTAGCTTTGGGGGAAGATAAAAGTACTTTTTTTTTTTTTTTTTTTTTTTTTTAAACCAAAGGAAGTAGTTTCCTTGTCTACAGGGACAGTGTGAGGAGTTTGGACATCAGGGAGTGAATAACACCGCTGATCCTTTGCATTGAAAGGAGATGGCTGAGGTGGTTTGAGCATGTTTCTGGATGTCTCCCTGTGGAGACCAAAGGGCAGACCCAGAATATTCTAGATGGATTATTTATCACATCTAGTTTGAGATCCTCTGGAAGATGGAGGCGAGAGACATCCAGGTTATTGGGCTAATATGCTTAGAATGCACAAACCCAGATAGGCGGAGTAAAAATGGACAGATATGGAAGAAAGTAGTTATAAGAGCAGATAAAACATGCACTAAAGTTTAGAATCACTTGTCAAGTAAGTAGTTCTTTCTATTTTATTCAATAATAGAGTTTATATGAAACAAATGCCAAAATGTATTTTAAGATGTTTTATTTAGTATTTCAAACATTTGAGGGGGAAAAAAAGGTTTTAAATGATAAATGAAATTTTTTTAGTGATTTCTCATCAAAGTATTCACCGTGAGATTTAATTACTGCTTTGCAAATATTAGGCATTCTTTTTCTACTGTAGAGCATTCTAGAATTTCTTCATAATCTCTGGAACCACATATAGCTTCTTTAAATGAATTTAGAAGCATGTACAACTTGTGTAATGATTCTGGACACTTGTAAAATACCTTCAATTTTTACAGCTGCTTGCAAATTATTCGAACGTATGTAGGTGCAAAATACTAAGAATCAGTTTATACATACGTACATATGAAACAAAACTAGTTTTACATGACTGGAAACATTGAAAATCATGGGAAAGTCGCTAGTGATTTCATACTTTTGAACAGAGTACATAAGTTGTGATGACTAAAAAAAGTATAAACAGTTATACTATAGACAGTAGTGTGTATGTATATATATATATATATATATAAAATATAGTATAGACATTATTGGACAGAGTTATATGAGGAACAAAAAGACAGAAAGAAAAGTGTTATAGGTGTGAAGGTGCAGTTTGTATGTTGACAGAGGAAAGGGGGGGCAGTAAAGAGCGAGTTAAAGAGTTACAAGGAGGTCGTTATGGGAATATGGGTGACTGAACTCCAGGAGAATCCTCAGGTTCAAGTGACGGGAGGGCTCAAAGCCATTCATAGGAATATATCCACCCCATATATCCAGTTTTTCCCTGTCATATTCTTTTTTCTTTCATACCTTTCCTCTAATTAAACCATATTGTCATTCTTTTTTTTTTATGATGACCATTCTTCCATTCGTTTATTCGTCTACTTTAAAAAGAGTTTGAGTGGAGCTATTCTGGTGTTAGGAGGGGTCTTACCGGCTCACCATACGTTCCCAGATCTTGTTATCTTCCATGATCACCAAGAACAGATCTCAGACCCCTTAGGAAGGGTCATGTCTGCAAAAATGTCCCTCCTCTCCTTTTCTAATTACTTCCAATTTCAGAAATTAGGAAACATTGCATAGAGGTGACTTACCCCACCTCCACTGGGGAAATCCGTGTTTCTAAATAAAGAAAAAAACAGTTCATCCAAGAATTGTTTGTAATGTCACAGTTGCAGCATGTAGGAGATACGTTGCAGTATTCAAGCTTGTTCGTCAGATGTGAATACCTGCAGAGAAAAAAGTCCCTCCATTTAAGAAAGAAGTTTTAAAAAAGTGTTGTTTTTTGTTTGTTTTGATGAATTTTCTATTATTTCAGATCCACTGTGAGAGTGGTTCAACATATCCAGAATAATGTGAGATGTATAATTCGAAGGTCGTATGGCTTTGAATTATACATCTCATATGGCATATATAGCTCATATGATTCAGGGGACATTCAGATTGTTCTTATTTTCCCTCATTTTATAGTGTAATATACGAGTTTGGGTTGAACTTTGTCAAAGTTGCCAACCTTGGGCTTGCTGCCTGTAGAAATGCACCAACGCATCTATCCTGAACTGCCTTGAAAGTTTTGGTTTTAATTTGTCCTTTACATCAAAACCTAATATGTTTGAATTTCTCCGTCTACACAATTGATGCAGCTGGCCAATCAGGCATTGAAAAAAGGCCTTAAAGGAACAAACCGGCAATTTTGCATATTTGAGCCCAGTAAACACAACCCGCATATACGTAATGTTATTGCCAACTATTTTCCAAAATATACAACTGGAGCGGTACATTTTAGATTTGTTTTTCCCTATGTCTAGGCTGTCTTTGGTTTCAGCTTATTTCAGTATGCTATATCAGCTTGTAGAGACTTGAAACATGCTTAGATAAATAATCCATCACAGAAACCAAACGTTCTTATTTTTTGTCAGAATTACTTCATCTAACCAGTGCAACACAGCTGTACAGAAGAAAATGTCTCCGCCAGGGAATATAGCAGGAGAAGACAGCCTTTTACCAAGAAATAAAAAATTACTGTACCTTCTCCATGTTACGTGTGTGTTAGCTGGCAAGATATGAGTGTTCCTGAACATTTGATTTAGAAAGATTAGGGTTTTTGGCAAAATACCACATACAGGTAAGGATGCTCAATAATTAAGGTGATCAAAGTTGCAGTGTTAAGATCATAATTTCAATAAAAAAATATTAATTTTATTTAATCAAGGGGCACCACTCCACGTCAAGTAGAGAAAAAGTCATTTAGACTTAACAGTTTTGATTGATTAATATTCAGCCTCAAGTCTTGAGTTAATACTCAGTCTCAAATCTTAAAGGGAGAATTTGTTCTCATTCAGTGATGCCTTCTCTGAACTGAAATAGGCAAATAAAGTGATACTTCACAGGTTAACATTTATTTACCATGAAAAATGGAGTAATACATGAATGAGGTAGGTATTATTTGAGATATGAAAAACCAGGCTTGACAAAGGAAAATCCTAACCTATTCTAATGTTAACTGAGTCTAGCTTTACCTTTACCAAGAGGTTAATAAGAAAGTTAAGGAAATGAAAAATAGTTAGCTTGCATCACTTTAACATTGGCAAAGCCAAGATTTCTTACGCTGGATGCGATCACTCCAATGATGTCTGAAAAGATCAGATTGCCAGTCAGTGATTCCACATCTTGGCGGAATCACCGTACGCAGCAACCCTCAGGCGGCCCCTCCGGGTTGGGTACGGATGTTTGGATCCATGGCTATCAACCATGGGTTCAAACAATGAGTCTTCCTTCAAACCAGATCAGGGCACGTTTTGACGAATAGCTGGAGCTGGGAGCTAGACATTTAGGTCGAACCGAGTTGCAGTGCTGGAGTTTACTTCCAACTAGTCACTGGAGCCAACTACACGTGACGGAGCAGTGCTAAGTTTAAGAATTAACTAGCTAAAACTGAATAGCTTTGGATGAAATCACATGGAGGTTGTGATAACATCTGTTGCTTATTCAGGCTAAACTTGGAGCAGCTAAGCAAAATACTTGAGATTACGAATAAGAAGAACCCGATAGCCGGAGTTGTAGTGGCACGGTTGGAAGAAAAGGCTAAGAGAGTGTATAGAAGAGGAGAAGAAGCCAAAGAGGAGAGACAAAACAGCGAGGACAATGGCTACAGTGGCTTTTAAACAGGAAAGCCCTTCGCGCGTTGTGAAGAACACGCCCAGATCTTTGTTCTGTCGGAGCTTTCTGATGATGTCATGACCACGCAGCAGCCCGAAGCAGCTTAATCTCTGTGATATCAAAGAAACATGAATTATACTAATTCCACTCATTTTCCATTGTTAAAGCATGATGCATAGAATTTTCATGATGCATAGAATTGTCATACTGTGAGCAGTAAACTCACAGTATAGCATGCTGACACAAGTAAAACCATGTTACACAAATAAATCATCTCTTTTGTTGTCTAATATGAATTTATCACAAAATCTAAACATCTAAGACAGTATTATGAAATCTGATTATCTTTACTTAACTAAATCTACTTCTACATTACTATAATCATTCTAAAGATTACAAGATAAAACAAAAGCTTAGACTGTTGTAGATTGTTAAAACAGACTTTGTGTTAACTTTAAAGGACCATAGGATGACAGTGTGATGTTCTGTGATTTAAGAAGTATGTTGGAAAAATATAACACTTATAAAACTAAATTCTTTAAACACAAACAAGTACAACAAAAGCATGCAGTAAGTGAAAATGAATTTCAATATCTAAACAGTTTAATGCAATAAAGAGAGAGAGGGGAAGAGAGCTCAGAGAGAGAAAGATGGCAAATATATTTCATGACTCTAAACATTATTGTAACTTCAGATATCTTATTGTTTCCTGAATAGATTCTTGATTAAGGGTCTTATTTGACGTTGTAGTGAAATGTCCTTAATTCTGTGAAGCCCTTGGCTCGTGGATGATTTGGGGCCAGGGAGGTGACAATTTGGAAGGAATTTGTGAGATGGTCAAATGCAGATAAGAGTGGCTGTATGTTCTTGTCTTTATGGCAGAGGAGGTTTAGGGATCAAAGTTTTGCCTAGTCTCTCTGAGGTGATAATGTCTGGTTACCATGGTGTCCGAGAGGTCAGAGGAAGTTAACGTTCTGTTCATTGTCTTTACAGTATCTATCCTAAAGGCTTTTACAGCTCAAAGAGAGAAAATCACAGCAGGATATCCTGAGGGGTCTTCCTGGGTGCTTATCCATATGTTTAAGTGAATGTTATCTTTCACATGGTTCTTGTGTGTGTAGAATGCAGGAAGAATGGGGGGTAGAATGTATATTGTGTCTGTGAAGAGGGAAGGAGCCGATGGCTTCAGCAAATGTCTATAAAGGTTGGTTATGCCATCCCAGAAAAACATAATCAGAGAGTTATCGAGCTTCAGTTGTTCCAGTAACGCTACACACGAAAGCTAAAATGTGGTTTAATGTTTTGAAATGTTATGGCGGGGCGGGGGGGGTCTTATTTATTGTGCTTAAATTTGTAAAACCACCAGTATGGCCCTTTAAAATGACTACCTATATCAGGGTGTTTTCACTCACTGTTCACAACAGCAAATTAAAAATTTCAAAACACATCCCTAAATGAAAATAAGGACACAGAAATCTGTATATGTTGCCTTTAAAGACAGATAATCTTTCAATTTATTTTAGCCCAGAAAACATTGGTGTGTGTTTGGAACTCCGCAGTCATGACCTGGAAATAATCAGCAAAATGAATTTAGTGTCTGTAAGCAGCACATATTTGTTAGGTGGAATCCTGTTTTTGTTTTACTGGAAGCAACTGTGCAAACATTTATTGTAGATGAAATCAACATTACATATTCAAACAAAATTAGAACAATTTTTTAAGCAGACATGGAGGCAGCGGATTTCTGCAAAATATATGTTAAGAAAGATTGTCTCATTTCCTGCTGTAACAAAACACAACTGTGCAATAAAACAGGTTTTCAAGGTTTGAAATTTTATTATCCCAGAGGGGAAATCTAGTCAAGAACTAAAATATATAATACACTAAATACATAGTAAACGAAGGGGAGTGGACTACTTGGACATATGTAATTTTATACAGTACATGTGCTTTATAGTCCTGAATTTATATGTATGTATGTATGTATGTATATATCTATATCTATATCTATATCTATATATATATATATATATATATGATATTCCACCAAATAATCTATTTAACAAATCAGCTGACAAGTCATTGTATTGAATAAATCTGATATACATTTTCCAGACTTTCACCCTTTAAACACATTCAAAACTTACTGTTGCTTTGTCCACATTAAAACATGAGTAAGAGAATTACTCATGTTTTACTCATTACTCACTCAGTAATCATAAAATATTCAAATTAAGGCTGCACTCTAATCAAATAACACAACATACTTGAAACATCAACTCCATACTAACTAAGGAAAATTCAAACTTCAGCCAGTTATCTAACAATCCTCATTTATTTAGTTTGTAGTCATATTGTAATCATATCCACATTTGAACACATGCCATTTAATGCTTTCATTTAGGAAAACTTGATTAGCCCTAGCAATTTTAGGTCTCAAATATCATTGGCTGAAACTAATTAAGTGGGCATTTGCCCATGTTTTTGATCTCTTTTAACACCAGACCAATTTTACATATTGATGATGAAACATTAGTTTTTACAATGGGCTATTATTTCATAGCTTTGCTGTTGTATTGTTTTATCTTTTCTGTTCTTTGCACTGTTTTTCTCAAAGAAATGTAACAGAAATGCTAATGTATTGGCCAGGTCTTGCTTGCAGAAGAGAAAACTAACCTGGATAAATAAAGGTTGATGATGATGATGATGATGATGATGATGATGATGATGATGATCAGTCACACTACCAAGACAGATCTCAGCCATATCATCTCAGGTAATCTATCACTACATCACACAAACTATTGAGTTTCTACCAATATAATTTCCCAAGCCTACAATCTACTTTTGTATAAGGTAAAGTGCAGCAGAATGCATAACAATGTGTTATCATAATATCTATTACACTCTTAGCATCAAGCATGAGTCCCTACATGTGTGATTATATATGCGACTTCTAACCACTAAACCGCTTTTCACTTATTTTTATTCCTGTCTCTGTTTGTCTGTTTTTTTCTCTCCCTCGTGGTGATCCTCCTCTTTGACAGACTTAAACTTATAGATATAAATAAACACACACACACACACACACACACACACACACACACGCACGTATACACAAGCATGTGAACTGTCTGTTGCAAGATTAAATTACTCTGGTGTGTGCCAGTCTTGCAAACACTAGAACTGTACATAAAGACAGGTGGAAAAAAAAAAGGAAATATGCAACTTCTTATGAAAAATGTCTATTATCCTTTAATTTAGTCAATTGAAAATAACATCTGAATAGTTAATATGCAAAATGAGATAATCTCCTTTTATATAAATTTGTAAACTCATATTTTTTTTAATTGCGCACTATAGGTATTATCACTCCAGTTGTAGGTCGTTTGTGTTCTGTTTTATATACTATATATATATATATTAGAGTGGATAACCACAAAAATTGTGCACATTTTGAGCAAAGCATAAAATTTGTAACATAGTTAGTGCATACCATAATGTTTATTTTCAGATGGAGGGAAGTCAGATTTGATCTCTGACAACCGTGACAGGTCAAATCCAAGATGGCCACCAGTCCACCGGGTCTAATAGTCCACGTGGTATGTGAAAATAATGTTCTCTTTTTCATAAAAGCATGAAAATTGGTACACTTGTACAATTTGGGACCCTGAACATTTTCATATATGGAGCCATCGCAAAATCATCTCATGGTGGCCGTGGCGACCATTGTACTTTCTGCCATAACCGAATTATGTATTTTGCTTCATATCTCCTGAACCAAACATGATAACAGAATAGGTGATGTCTACCCCTATGTTTTGATGGTACAACGTCATAAACTGTTCAGATGAACAGTTAATGACAGTTGATATTGACAGTATCTGAGAACCTAGGCTACACTTTGTCTGGTGCATGTGTGTTGTGTAGAGTTTTAAAGGTCCCATGTCATGAAAAACATGTTTTTCCTTGCATATATAATATCGTCATTCTTCAGCCTATCAAACCTGAGAATTTGGAAAGCCAAAACCTCTGCGTTGTTTCCATAGCCTGCATTTTAGGTAAGCATGTGTTTCTACAAGCCATTTTGATTTTGGTCTTTTTGTTACGTAACAAAAAGACTCATATAATGTCCAGCTCCAAGGCGGACGACCACTCCCACTCCCCTCTGCTGTCAGTGCCTGTAGCCGCCACTGTTGTAGTTCACTAATACAGAATCGGAAATGTTGAAGGTTCGAGCAAAACACGCCAACTGTTGTGTTGTTGGCTGCAGAAACTAACATAAATGTTTGTATTCCCTGCTGGCATTGGAGGCTAAAAGGAAACAATGGCTAGATTTTATTTATGACAACAACATTCCGGCTGCAGTGGCTGCTAGTCGTTCATCTGTGCTAACCACCTCACTAACGAGGGGACAGTACAACGCTGGCTTAGCCTCTAAACTGACCATTAAAGATGGACCTATATCAGCTGTATGTGACCCAACAACAGCAAACATGTAATCAGTAAGTGTCCCACTTTGTGATAATATTTACAGTTTATTCCGAGTAAGGTGCAGTCAGCTTATTGGCCTGATAACGTGTCACAGAGGTGAAATTGGTTTGATGTTGGATATTGGAGATATCGGCAGATATTGCAGATATTCGGCTCGCTCCACTCTCTCCTTAGTCAGCACCATTATTCACTCTGGTTTACCCCATCAAAGCAGCTCAAGACTGGCAGCTTACTTCCTCACNCCATTATTCACTCTGGTTTACCCCATCAAAGCAGCTCAAGACTGGCAGCTTACTTCCTCACACCCACGGGAGCTGATTCAGGGACCCTCACTCAGTTACTGACAAAATTTTAAAAACGCTTTTTTTTTATACCATCCTGGAACTTGTCCCTCATATATATAATTTTTTTATTTTTATTTTTTTTATTATTGGAATATAAGCTGTTTTGTTCACCAAATTTCACAATGCAAATCAGGGTCGGCTTATAGTCAAGTAATTCAAACCAGATCGAAATTTCCAGGCGTGGAAATACTACCAATTACCACTACCCATGGCAAACAGTTTAAATCATACTTAGAATGAGACATTTCTTGACTAAACATCTTATTAAGCACATTTTGCGAAGCCAGTAAGGCTAACTTAATCAGCTGCTGAAATAAATATCATGCTTATCAGTACCGGTGTTAAAGCCATTTCTTGGTTAATTATCAAATGTTTAAAATATTTAATTTGGGAAAAGTGAAATCAAATAAGTTATTAGTTTTAATATACTGATTGATCAGAGCCGGCTCCATGAAGTGCTGCTATGATCCGTACCGGCTCCATCACGGAGGATTTATAGACTCTCAGCTGGAGGAACGGGGCAGTGGTATAGTTATTTACCTCACCTCACTTCATGTTTTGTTGTATATATATATATATATAAACACATCAGATTCATCACAATGATTTTTACAAGTTTTTAAAAATGGAGTTGTGTTTTTTCTTGTTTTGTTTTGGGTTTGTTTGCAAAAAAATTATTATAGCCCTTGCTCATTTTCTTACAGGTTAGGCTCAAAATTTATCAGCCAACCCTTGTTGACTTCAAGGTAAGACAAAAGGAGTGGATCACAACGTTCAAATATTCACTTTGAATCTAATCTTTGATAGAGAGTCGTCACGTTGTATGGAGGCCCATTAGTGGAGGAAAGTTAAACTCATCTTGACGTCTTCTCTGGCACACGACGTTCTCGTTCTGATGTCCTCAGACTTCTTTCTAATTTTGGCAGGTTACTCACTGTGACCACAGCCAGAATATGACATCATCTCCAAAATCTGAACAAACAGTGCAGACAGTACCACTAAAATGGAATTGGCTATTTACCCTATAGCTGTAATCAAGTGGATTATGATATGGAGGATGGGCTTGCTGTAATTTCATTATTGTACAACAGCAGTGTTGTAAGAATCAATACTGTACCTAAGAAAAAAACATTTCCAAATGCAGACAAAGGAAGAAGGTTCATCCAACTCCCATTAAAATGAGTGCAGTCTTTAATAAAAATGTGCACTGTTCAAGTTTATTTGTAAAGCCTAATATCACATACAGTGTCTTAAAGGGCTTTACAAACCCACACATCAGCAGTTCCCGCCACAGTCCAATCTCTAAGAAGATGAGGGAAAAACTCCCTAAAAACCTTATTATATCAGGAACATGGAAGAAACCTCGGGAGGGGCTATTCAAAGAGAGCTTTCCTCTCCTCAAACGACCAGGTGATGCAATAGGAGCTGCAGGTGGAGAAACAGGTAAAGCAGGGGCCATGTGTCCAAAAAGAGAGACGAGCAAATTAGCAAGATAAGCATGGCAAACGGCAATTAGCAAAAGTCGTGAAAATGGAAAAAGCCATACAAATAAATGGTGAGCTCCATCCACCTGCTACAATCACACTGCTGATCTAGCATAGATATAGAGCTAATGCTAACTAACCTAGCATAGACGTAGAATGAGCTAATGCTAACTAAACCTAGCATAGATGTAGACTGAGCTAATGCTAACTGAACCTAGCATAGATGTAGGCTGAGCTAATGCTAACTAAACCTAGCACAGATGTAGGCAGAGCTAACGCTAACTAAACCTAGCATAGACATAGACTGAACTACTAACTAAACCTAGCATACAGTAGACATGAGCTGAGCTAATGCTAACTAACCCTAGCACTAGCACAGACATGCTGAGCTAATGCTAACTAAACCTAGCATAGACATAGGCTGACTTTTCACTATCCCACACAACAGAGACCACGCCTGCTTGCTGTTGGTGTAGAGGCTTATGTTCATTCAAAATGTAACAAAAATAGGTGGGTTTTGAGTCCCGTTTTCATGCAACACTTGCAAAAGTTTGTTACTAACATGCAACATTTTGTACAAGTTAGAAGGATAAAGCATTAAAGACACAGAGAAAGAAGTAAAGCCAGAAAGGAGAGAGTGACAGAGCAACACAATTAATATGAGAGACAAAGGAGCCATGAAGATGGCAAAGAAAAGTGATATAAAAAGAATCTAATAGAGTGGTGATGAATTTAAAAAGAGAAAAGAAGGGACCGGAGAGATGGGGAGGTGCTTTGTGTTCATATTGATGCTTGTGTAATGTTGTGTAGTTCATAATTTCAAACCAAGTATTATAACATCTCAGTATCTCAATGTGGTTTGAATTTATACAGCACCAGGTTGTTAAAGCTTTCGCAGTTTCTGAAAGCTGTATATCGTATAGTGTTTTAGCAATATTGATCATGATAAACAGTCCTGCCAGTAAAGTTACTGAGGCGAAATGAGAGAGGGGCAACTTCAGGAATGAAACATAGACAGAAAATGAGACAAACGGAGAGAAAAGAGAAATGCTGCAGCAGTAAAAAGTCCTGCCAGCAGCCACCTCAGGGAGATAAAACAGCTTCATAACAGCAAAACTGAGCAGCTTGCCACAAAAAACAAAACTGTTCAAGTCGGTTGCTTCCCAGGATTAATAATACTTTCTGGATCATTATCTATGTTAATCTTCCATCCATCCATCCATCCATCCATTTTCTGTACCCATTGTGAGATTTAAAGCAAAGCAATGAGGTTCTAACAAGTCTTGAAATGTAGCTCTTTAGCTCGAGATGTGCTGAAAAATCTTAGCTTGCTTGTAGATGTTCAGTAACCAGGCCACCCTTTAGTTGTTGCTAACATGAAGGAATTGAATGCTTAATATGGTAACGGGAATACTTCCAAACATATATTCACAACCCGAGCATTTGTAAAACATCGCAATGACTTTACTTGGTTTCTTTTATTTTTGGTTTGTCTTGAATGTGCTGATAGCCTACTAGAGCATTGGTTTTGGCATCAATTCAGACTGAGACGGTTCCTCAGTAGCCTATCTGAGTCTCAGATTAGTGAGTCAACGAACCAGCATCATCGCCACTGGATGATCATGTGATCATCAAAGGTGATAACAGCTACATACACAAACTGTAGAGTCCCTAAAACAAATTACAAGGCACTATTTTCCTTTCCTGTTATGACAGAAATGTGATTACACATTTATTTGAATCTTGAAAGTACAACTCATTTTTAGATGAGACTCGCCTGTTAGATAGCTGAATGGTGGCAAAGTTTGGAACAGTTTGTGGAGTGCCTGGATGCAATTAGGGTCTTTTTATGGGAGGCTGGACAAGATTCGCCTGAACTGTAAAACAAGAAGCAACGAGTGAGGCTACAGCAGCAGTGCACGGAGCACCATGGTAGACTTATTCAATGCATGTAGGATGTTTATGGTAAAACCTAGCAGACATTGTATGTTTTTCAAGCCAATTTTACCTGATTTGGTAGGACTTGACTCATTTTTTGAGTGAGACTCAATTTCCACCTGACCCACAGCTGTTAGACACGCCATGTAAGCGGGGTCCTGACTCACGCTTTACAGCTGGAATGATGAACAATTTGGCTGTTGGACGTTCGGATGGATTTCTGGCACGTCAGAAATTTTGTTCTGATCCAATTACCGCTAAAGGAAGCATAGCAGCTCTAGTTACAAGCAGCAGAGCATGCGGACAGAAAAAAAAACTCAGAGCAGATTACAGAGCTATGACAAAGCAGAATGGATTCTGCCTTTTTTGTTGATGTTGTTAATTAGGAGTGTCACGATATACCAGTTTTGACGATAACCGTGATATTAAAAAATGAAATATTGATATCATGTTAATAATACATACATGATAATATTGTGTGAATAATCCAGCAACTCTTATGTCATTTCTGTTTCTTTCCATTCTTGCTTTGTCTCCCTGTGTGTGTCTGTGTGTGTACCCCCCCCCCCCCNCCCCCCCCACACACGCACATATGTGACGCTCTCTGCAAGCCATTTTGTTTCAGTTGACATGGAATTGATAGACATTAGGCCTTGTGGATCTTTTGTTTATCAGGTCATCTGTTTCCTTTAACAATCCATTAAGTGTAATTGGTGTTTTTGTAGCTTTTGTACAGTTCTGGTTACAAACTCTCTCCACCTCCCTACACTCGTATTTTCAGTCTAATTTATTTGCCAAAAAAAGAGACAAAATGCATAATAAACACAGTTAAAGATAAATTTGACTGATAGCATTTTTTTTTTTTTTTTNTTTTTTTTTTTTTTTTCAGATTTTCTATAGATATCATGATAATATCGTTATCATGAATTCTTTTGGCCACGATAATCGTGGAGTGAAAATCTGATATTGTGACAGCCCTATTTTTCAACATAGTACCTTCTTCTTCATTTTCTTTCTTTTTTAATCCTTCCGATTCCTCTTCTTCTTGGGTTAACATCTGGTTTGAGAATGCATTACCGCTCTATGTTGTAAATTACAGGCACAGTCGAGTTTTTCAATGAAACATTATTGGCCTCGTCAATGGACAAAACCAAACAGAAGTTCTGTTTAAACATACGGCATAAGGGGGCTTTAGCCACAAAGGATTGATGGATTCAATTGCATAAGATAACACATATGATCGCTGAAAGTTGTACAGTGTCTGACAGCCATAAGACTGGAGGGCACATATGGGACGTTCAAAGCAAAGCCTTTTTTTTATTCAAGCATCTGAAGCAGAGAGTTAATAAAAGTTTGATCTATTTCTGATTTCCAATAAACCTTTTTCTTTGTTCAGAACAATACAGCAATATAGACAAAATATTGGCAGAGAGAAAAAGGCAGAGTTACTTTGTGCCTGACTGCTCTACAGAGAAAACAAGCATTCAAACCACATGTGGCTCAAAGATGGTCACATCTGCCTGTACTGCAGTGAGAATTGTCTCAGTAATCAATCAATAAATCAATTGCATCAATAATCAATACTGAATTTCATATAGGATACATGTTTGGGACTGCAGGTGAAAATTAGCTCTAAGCTAACTCTGGTACAATCCAAACGGCAACTCATTTATGTTTAACGTTGTACTTGTCCCTTTTAAATAAATCATGAACTACAATAATACAGTTACGATGGATCTGCTGACATGCATAGTTGGAAAAAAAACAGCTGAATCTCATGATACATGATGCTATTCCCCCCCCCCNCCCCCTCCCCCCGCATACACACACTTGTGTGACTTCCCAAACGGCATGAAAGCTGCTGTAAATCAAAAGATTCCAACCTCCCAATTGCTCAGTTGCAGGTTGTTTGAACGATGATTTGCCCTCAAAACTGCATGTCAAATCACAGCCAATCAGGCAGAAATTCAGCTCCAACTCCCAACTCAGGTTAAATTGGAGGGAAAATCTTACAGTGTTCACCTGACTTGAAGGAGGTGTCGGCCCCTGCAAAGGCTGGAAGCAGGGGTCACTGATTTCAAGACTTCCAGCATTGTCCTGTGTTTTAGGTCCAGAAAAATTTGTGCGTGTGTGTAAAAGAACAGTCTGAACCTGACCTTATTTCAGACAACGGGAACTGATAAGTTTAAAATGCAGCAGAATGGGCTGAGTCGTGCTCTTGATACCAACATCTAAATTCACAAACATTAATCAAGTCACTGCATTTTGACCTGTTAAGCTAAGCCGTTCTGTGTATTCTACCAGCCCAATAACAAGCAGAGACAAGTTCACGTTAAATCAGGAAGCAGCTTGACATCTTCTATTTATCTTTTTTTATCCTGTTTATCTTAGTTATTTTGTATTTAGACAAAGCTGAAACTGTTTCAGAGTCAGGAGTTGTGATGAGAATATCCATGAAGTTATGGAACAGTCTCTCTCTCTCTCTCTCATTCTTTCACACACATTCTCTCTCTCTCCGTGTACATGTATGATTTGGTATCTGGATTCCGTGGTTAGATTCTCACCAGTCCCACCAGACTGATAGATGAGGCAGTATATTTTTTGGGTAACGTTAGATCCTGTTGTGGGAGGAAGTTCTGACCCCTGCTACCATCATTGTTGAAGAAAAAGGGCACGGATCAGATATAGTTCTTCACTTTTCCTTGGGCTGACGTGAAATTATTATTTCATTCTCACCAAGGTGGTGACCTAAATGCAAGATCAGGCCACCAGCCTGACATAACGAGGGAAAATGTTTTGATTCTGAATTCAAATACAATATATACTCAAGTATAAGCAGAGATTTTTTTTTTTTTTTTTTTTTGTTGTTGTTGTTTTGTTTTTTTTAGCCAAATTTCACAACACAAATTGGGGGTCGGCTTATACACAAGTAATTCAAATCAGATCCCAGAGAATGAAATTTCCAGGGGTGTAAATACTACCCATTACCGCTACCCATGGAAAATAGTTTAAATCATACCTTAGAATGAGATATTTCCTGACTAAACATCTTATCACCACATTTTGTGGAGGCCAGTAAGCCTGTTGTGATCTGTCAGTTACAGTAATCAGCTGCTGAAATATCATGTTTACCAGAACTGGTACATGGATTATTTTCAGAAAATCAGAGGAATACTATGACAATACCCAGAAAAACAGGTACNAACTGGTACATGGATTATTTTCAGAAAATCAGAGGAATACTATGACAATACCCAGAAAAACAGGTACTTTGCTAATTAAATAAATTGATGGAATAACATCAGGGTCGGCTTATATATGGGTTTCTTTAAAAATCTAAATTTGCAGGTCAAAATCGGGGGTCAGTTTATACTTGAGATTGTCTTATAGTTGAGTATACAGGCAGTCCCCGAGTTATGAACGTCCGACTTACGAACAACCCCTTACTTACGAACCGACCGCCATAAAGCCTATTAAGTTAAAAATTTGAGTTACATACAATGATTCATAATAATGAACGGCACACTACTTTATGATGCCATTGATGTGCAAGACATCAATAGCATCATAAAGTAGTGTGCAAGACGTGCTCCTATTGATGTGCAAGACATCAATAGGAGCGAGAGTAAAGAGTTAACCTACATGTTGTTTATACCCCTCCCCCTACACACACACACACACACACACACACACATTCTCTCTCTCTCTCTCTCTCTCTCTCTCTCTCTCTCTCTCTACGATGTTTTAGGATATATGGAAGTATTTCTTTAATGTTTCTTATGCATAGAAAGGTAAAATATATATGCTAGATATGCACCTTACGTAACTGTTCTGACTTATGAACAAATCCGACTAACGAACAGCCATGGGCATGGAACTCGTTCGTAACCCGGAGGCTGCCTGTATACGGTAATTGAGATCAAACTTAATTAAAAATGTCATTTAGAGGGAAAAAATTAAAGAGAGGGTGAACCAGTAACAAAGGAAAAGAAATGTTTTTCCTAGAATTAGCCATTAAAAAAGAATGATGGTTTTCTTCTATCTTTTTCTTGTTGATAAATCTTATGAAAAGACCAAAATCATCAATTTGATCCAGCTGACAAGTATTGTCTCTGCATCCGAAACCTGATATGACTTCTCTCTCTGCCTGTGTCTCCCCTTTCTTCCAAAAAACTATTAAAACACATCAGAGTCACATAGTTGATTTGGGGCGACATATTTGCATTCTAAGAATTTGGACAGTGTGACTTTTTTTTTTTTGACTTAGTAAACAAATTATCCATAAGTACTTGAGCTAATGCAACGACATTTTGTTCATTTGTGCACTGTCCGTGTATAGCTGAATGACAATAAAGTCTGTCTTATCTTAAAGTGACACTATGAATAAAATTCACATTTGTCTTCTGCAGCTATTTTCTCCTGCATCAAATGTGTGTTGCTGCAAGTCTGGAAATAGTTCCACTCCGATTTGCTCCCATTTGAAAAACACTCAGTCTACTCTTGTACTTTGTGTTTTTCAAAATATATAAGCCTTTGAGCTCGATATTATTTTCTGTTGGTCTTGAATAGGAACCAATAGGCTTTTTAGTAAATGCAGCAGACAGGTTATGGGGAATTGTAATGGACTAATGTATTGTTGGCAAAGTCTTTTTATGTGATTTGTTGACTATAGGAAAAAGAAAACTATTTTACCAATCTTATCCTTTAAAGACTTCAAATGAGGGGTTCCTGCATTTGACATGGGGGGGGGGGGGGGGGGGGNATTATAGCCACATTTTACCAATTTGTTCTTTTTTTTTTTTCTTTGGCTCTTGCTCCCCCCCATTGTGAAAACTGCAATCAAGCCTATTAATGACTCCAAAATGCTATAATAAAAATTGTTCATAATGTCTGTACTTCTAGCCTGGAATCAAACCATACCGGTTTTATCAATCATGGAAATTTCAATTTTTAGAACCACATGAAAAATGAGACAATAGACAAGTTATAATCATACCTGTCAACATTGAAAATAAGGGGGCACGAGTGAAGCATCTGTATAAGAAACAAGTATTCTATAATACAAGGACAAAGCAGACTTTCAAAACAAAGACTTTCATTAAGTAGAATGTCCTGAACAAAGCTCAAATTGGATTCTTACCAAGTTGCAGAGCTATTTTATCCTCCCCACCCGACTGACTATCATATGAACATAAAATACATGAATAAAACAAACATTTTGCTATGCTTAATAGATATAAACAGACTCTAACGTGATCTCAAGTCCTAACTGGAGAAAAGATTGCTAAGAAATTGGCAAAAATCATAAAGTCTATAACCATAACTGCTCTACATCTTTTATACGCAGATGACTTTGGTCTTTTGTCTCAGGAAGAAATACGACAGCAGGACTTGGCTCTGTTTTAAATGTTCTGCCAGACTTCTGCCCTGGCTGTTAACCATCAAAAAAACTCTAATACTAATCTTTTAAAAATCCAGATGTCATGGAAAAAAGTTCAGTTTCAGCAAGAGCAGCTCAGATTTAACAGCAGACTAACCTGATGGCTGAATATGGTCTAATTGAAAATGTATTTGGTTGATAATAAACTGAGAGAAAAGCATGAAGTGTGATCAAGAAGTCTCTCTCTCTCTCTCTCAGCAAATGATCATCTGTGGGAGAGCAGACACATTTTCCCTTTGAGGGTGCATGTGTACCTGTGGCAGTTAAACTTGGCCTTGTAGTAATGAGGGTTTAGAGAACATTTCATTACACAGTCCTTTTGCGTTTTTAATTAATGTGAGACAACTACAGTAATAAACCCCCCACAAGCTAGTGTCACGATCGGCTCAAAAGCCACGGCAAATAAAGGGAAGAGACCGGATTGTGTGTGATGAAGCTGTTTTATTTAAGCAAACTGGAAAAGTAAACAGACTAACTAAAATGCAAAATGAATGGAAGGTATGAATTGGTAAAGTCGGTGGTATGGGGAGCAGATGAGTGAAAATGTGGTGTGTGAGTGTTATGGCTTGAAAAAGGAAGAAAGAAAAACAAACGCTGTATATGGAGCGATTCCCCCACAAGGGACTGGGATGAGCAGCTATGGCTTCCAGGAACATTGGGTTCAGGTGCTCCCAGTGCCTCAATGAAAGCCCCGCCTAACAATTACCTGAATTCAGAATAAGCATATAGCCAAAGCAGGTCAAAGGTCATCACACAAAGATTTTACTGCAGTTAAATCTCAGTCTTAAAAAAACAAGTGAAAGGGTCTGTTTAGAGCCACAATAAGGGAAAATAAAAATAAAAAACAGTATAAGCCATGTTATTAATTTCGAGCTGTGTGACTTTTCAGTGTGTCTTTATCTGAATGTGTAGCATCGCTCCCATTGAAGAATCTGTCTCTTTTTCCCCATAATACAGCTACCAAAATGCTGATTCCATTTGTTTATCTCATTTTATTCAGTAGAGTATGCCAAGTTCATTAGAGTGACATTGTGTTGTTTAATTAGCTTGGTAATGATCTTCAACATCACGGTCATTAGCATGTGCTGAATGAATGAAACCTTAAAAAAAAGTCATTCAATGTTTGGTAATGATGGTTACAAAGGTGGAATCTAGTCAATGAAAAGCCTTCACAAGCATGTAATTATCATGTGTTACTTAAAAGATATTGGAGGCTGTTTGCTGTTCTGTGTGTTTGCTGCACACACACACACATACACACAGAAGAAACACCACAACTCCCCCTGTTGTGATAAAGCTGTGTGCTCTTTTTCATTAGTCCTGAATGGAAGTGTTGATTGATTGTGTCCACGTGTTGTCGGATCAGAGAGGCCAGGCAGGCAGCCACTCTGCTTTATTGGGAGGCGGTGGCTCACTAAAATGTGAGAATTGCTGATTCAGCTCACAGCAGGCTGCAGAGAGGGTAAAGACTTTATTGCATATTCTCAACTGTTTGGTTCTATTTCTATTCTCATCTTCAGACCCTCTTTTTTACTGTCTCTTTATCTCTCCCTTCTTTCCAGCCTCAATGAAGTTCTGAGTCTGGCAGTATGATATGACACTTTTCCACTGGCTCGATCTAGCATCCTTTATAGCCGCACCATATTGTGCTGAGCCATGATCATGTGCATTTTTTTAATTTTATTTTATTGTTTTTAGTACTGTAATGGAGGCGTCATTTGTATTGTAACTATTCAACTGTATTTACTATGTTGCTCCTCAGATTGTTTTTCTGTTAGGGAAAATTGTGGGAAAATTAATGAAGTGTCTATCCATTTATCCATCCATCCATCAGTCCATCCATTCATCCATCCTGTAGCCTCACAACAATGGATAACTGAGTTCACCATGAACCATGACACTCTTTCTCATGCTACGTCACTGCCAACAGTTTGGCTCAAACACTATGCTAACCTATGGTAAGCATTAAAAGAAAAAAAAAAAAACATAATTCAGCAACACCAAAGTGAAATAAATTTTTAAAAAGTACATGCAGTTATTCCTTGCTAGTTTCCTGCAGGAAGAAACATTTTGCAGTCGTTACAAACTAAACTCAGCAAACACCATGATCTATTTTACATTACCAGATCAAGACTCCTACCTGGCTGTTGGAGGAGAGGGAATCTCTTTGAATTGCCTCTCCATTTTTTTTTCCTTACACAATGTTTTTTACAGGAGTTTTTCCTCGTCTTCTTAGAGAGCTTGGGCTGGTCAGGTTAATGTAAAGGCCTGTGAAGCCCTTGAATCATTGTATGTGACTAGGCTGCAAATAAACTTGAATTGGCGTGATGAGCAAGGTTAGCAATACCTTTTCCTATGTGTCGTATAGAAACATGGTCGAGCTTTGCTGTAATCATGGGTTCTGATCATGGCTGAATATGGTGCAGCTCAGCGATCCAAACAAGGAAAAGCAACAATAGCTTGGATTGACAAAGTTATATTATTTGTCCTTTCAACATGCTGTTCTTTCCCATATGCTTTCTTTTCTTTTCTTTTCTTCTGCTTGGTTTATTGCTTTCCTTACTGTACTACATAATCTTGTTCTATATTGATTCAGAAAACTGTATGTACTGTAGATCAGCTAAAAATAAATTAAAAAAAAAAGATCATACACAGTGGATGAATGGCAAAACTCCCATAAAGATTGCTATAATTGTAATGGTTCAGAAAAAGGGACCCAAAAAACAAACTCGGCAGATAGAAAGTCCAACAGTTTTTACTGCCAATTTGGCAAGATAACTAAATCAGAGCAGGGCAGTAAAAGCTGAAAGGGACAGGCTGGATATGGAGGGGGGAGGAGGATGGGTCGGTAACCACGAACAGAGAACAATAGGCGACAGTGCAAATGAGCAGAAAGTCAGTGCTACTAATCAGGCTTAACATTCTCTTCAGCGAGAGGAAACAGGCAGGCAAACAAAGTCAGACAAACGCTGAGGCAACACTGAGTCCTAAAGGCATTTTCTATTTACACAGAAATAGAAAATGCAGGAACACTTGAATGAACTCCTGAGAGGATCTAGAATAGAGTGAAGAGTTGATGAGAGGATTTGGCATCAGGTGTGGAAGTCAGGTGACCAAGTACATGTGGGAAAACTCAGGAGAGGTGGCTTGCGGATAGCAGGACAGGGGACAGGACAGGGGAATTAATAGGAACCAAGCAGATGAAACATGAAATGGACTAGATAAGGTCTGACCTGGATAACAACAATGCATAATGCAATAAAGATGTGATAAATGGTACATTTTCAAAGCTTTATGATGTTAATATTTGTTAGATATGGTTGGTAAAGTTGTTTTTGAGAGGAGTTGTCAACCCAGTGTATAAACAGACACACCTTACTGTTGTATTGTAATATATCGCAAGGTGTTTCTGAAAGAATGAGATTGCAGATACAAGTGACTGAAATTCATTTACTCCATCAGGTGTTGGGAGTCATCCTTAGGGACAGGGTGAGGGGATCTGATATCAAGAGGGAACAAAGACTCAAACTCTTCCTCCTTTATATTGAAAGGAACCAGTTGAGGTGATTTGAGCATCTAATTGGGATGCCTGCTGGAGAGGTGTTTTGAAGCTGTATTAAGTGGTGTTTCTGTTATGTAAACCACTGTTACCTTCCATCAATTTATTAATATCCATTTTCCATTGAGTGTTGCAGGTCCAGGTCACGGAAGCAGTGGGCGAATCAAAGTAGCTCAGATTTCCATGTCCCTACACCCTGCAGCACTTGATCCAAAGACATTGTCATGTCAACATATTCTTAGGTATGCCCCATGGTCTCCTCCTAGAACCTAGCACTCTAGGCCTGCATGTAGATTTAACTCTCATTAAACTCACTCAGAGCACCAAAACACTTCATACATGTCTCAACATGGAAGGTTATAGTGTGTTAACATCAACACCATAAAATCCAGCTGCAAAAATTATTTTTGAACAACCTGTTACACAGTCATATCAAAAACAATTAAAGTCCTGGCATCCATAAAGACCATATTGTTGCAACTTGTGTTGAACTGCATTGGATTGGACTGGTGTTCATTTTGTTAGATCCACTTCCTGTAGCTGTCATATGTCTTTCTGGCTCAGTCTAAACTGATGAATGTGATTTACTACAGAATACTAATGATTAAATAAATTGCATGAGCTTCAGTACATTATTATTCATCTGATGCTGTTCCTTCTGGAAGACCAGTGATGTTTTTGCTCCACAGCAGGAAATGAACATGAACCAAGGCTGATAGGCTTGTTGATCAATACCATTGGCTCAATAATTACTTGGCCATGAGTTTGGCTTTGTGGCTTAAACTCTTTAGCCCAGAGTCTGTCTAGAATTAAAACCACACAGTGGAGTTTTAAGATAACCCCTCGCCCTCACTCACACACACACACACACATACTTGCATTAATTGCATTTTCAGCTTATAAATAACAGTACAATGTGCTACAGGAAAGTCAGCCAACATTTTCCAAGCCTTGTTTTTAAACCTCACATTAGGGAACAGGTCAGGTCAGCCTGTTTAGACCACCAAGCTAATCCAGAAATCAGTCAAAGATGAATATGCAACAGCAGCACAATAGCAAATAATGGAAAAAGTAGGTGGTCTTGTCTGTTAAAACAATCTTGGACAAATGAGTCAAGATTTCATTAAAAAACTAGATACTTTGCTGTCTTCATGAGCCCGTTTGATTGTTGTGGCAAGTAGAGATGGCCGGTTCATGAATCATCGATTCAAAAAGAATCGATTCTTAGTCCAACAGTGACCCGGTTTACAGCCGTAACTGAACCACATACTTCTGGTTTATTCCGGTCCGTGATATAAATGAATGAGATTTAATATATTTATATACTTTTTCTTTCACATCATCCCGTCTTTGAGATTAATCAACACATTCTAACTCCAACCATAAAACTAATGTCTGTTTGGCTCANGGGGGGGGGGGGGGTCAGCTCACAGACAGGATCACTGAGTAATGACACAGACTCACACAGAGCTGACCGAGAGCCGTGAGAGTCGCTTGAATCAAATGGACCATGAGAACCAGAGAGCTGAGAGAAATCGCCAATTCGCCATTGTTTGAGTGGGGGGAGGATGAAAGACGGAGCTTGCTGGAAGGGATTAAGGTCTGCTAATTGCTCACTTTATGATGAGATTTCAGCTGTTTGTCTCTCAGCATATTGAAAATAAAAAGAAGCGACTCCAAACCCATTATCATGATCACACGTATAACTGTGTTTGGAATTGTTACCAGCATTCAAGCGCCTGTGTGTGAAATGTTTAGGCTGCTAAACATGCTAAGCACTGAGCTAATAGCCTAGCCTAGCCTAGCCTGTTGTTGTTCTGTGTGTATGTGTATGTGGGTGGGTGTGGGTGTCGCCTTGTCCACAGCTAACATACAGAAATAAGGAGAAGTACAAACATTATTCCAGTCTTTCTCATAGGACGATCGGACTGATCCAATTCTTGTAGATGTATTGAACTTTCCATGTCTAGTGGAAAGGTTTTGCAGAGTGTTTGAATACACTCAGAATCTTTCTTCAGGGGTAACGATGAGATTACAGTGAACTAGAAACTAAGAAACAGCTTCAGAAAGAGACATATATGTAGCAACAAGTTTCTGTCTACGAGCTGCGGCAGCTCAGCGACAGCAAGCAGGGAAAAGAATCATTAATATATTCTGTCTTAGTTTTCATATATTTGGAAAAGCTAAATATGTGTTTGGGAGTCATTAGTGTGATGTGATGGAGTCTCTCTCTCTCTCTCTGTTTGTGTAAGTATTGTTTTGGCTTTTGGATCAGAAATTAGAATCACACTAGTAGCAACAGACTGATGGAAAATGGTACCTAGTTCTGGCAAGCTGAGCAATATGTTTTTAAAGAAGTGTCTTAGGATATTAAAAACTTTGCCAACCCTTCACTCAACCTTAACGTATCCATCCAAGTAATCACATTAATAAAACTTCCAAATTCCAACTCACAGTATATCAAGCACATTTTTGGAAACAAAGATGCATAATTTGGCTAATTAATATAGACAATAAACTGTAAGTAGCCAAACTATTAAGTTAGAGGGACACTTGCCTTGAATTATTTACAGTATGACCTTTAAAATTTGTTTTCAAACAGACTCATCAAGACGACACATCAAACAATGAACAGAAGAATAAAAAGTAACAAATCTCTATTGGTTAAAAAGCAACAATAGCTGAAAGTAAATAAAAATTTGTGAAACCAAAGAGCTTAGCAAAACCAAGACAATTAAGGATATTACAGTGCTACATTTTGCTATTGCTGGTACAAAAGTACAGAAACTGCATGTTAATTTATAAACCACAAATTGTGAGATTTAATTGCACATATTAAAAAGAATTATTTCTGTTGCATCTGGTTCTTCATTACTTTCACTCAGCAACATCTCAAAAACAGAGAATCACCCACAAATGCCTTTGTCTTTAATGGTTAATTCATGGTTGTGAGATTGGTGGCTGTGTGTATGCGCGCGCGTGTGTGTGAGTGAGAGAGAGAGAGAGGGAGAGAGAGAGAGAGAAAGAGAAAGTAAAGCAGAGATGAGATTTTCAGGGGTAATGGACAATAATGTTTTTCTTTAAGGAAATTACACACACACACACACATTATACATTCTATCAAATTTTCTTGAACTGATCATGACTTGGACTCATAATGTGATGAAAATGTGCAAACAGAAATACCATCTACAATTAAATGGAAAAAAAAAAAAACTCCCAAACTGACTCTGTACATTAACACACATTTCCATTTTTCTTGCAATTATAAAGCAGACTTTAATGAAAAGGTCACAGACTGTTTACAGCATAAGCTACAAGCAAACACCTCGGCCTTTATCTGTGAGACAAAGCCTTTTCTGGGATGCAAAGAATTTACAGACGACTCTGACTGCAGACTGAGACTTATCACAGATAAATCAACATATCATTACTTAGCCTTTCTTTATTTATGAATTTCACCCTTTGGAATGCCTGATTCCCAGTGTTGTAATTCCCCGCATATTACTTATTTGCCATTAGCTGCTGCTTTTCACCTGCCATTGGATCATGGCTTCCCCTTCAAGACTCACCCCAAGCATGAGAAGCCATGCTGGATTTCTACACGCCACACATTTCTATTCAGCTGCTCATGATACACACTCCCTAAAATTCCAGGGTATAGCGGGTATACTTCAACTAAAAGGGGGCGACAGAGAAAAACTTTTGCTACAGATGGAAGCTTTTGGATTCATACTTTGCAAACTTCAAATCCAAAAGATCTGAAAGAGGATTTGTCATTATTGTGTTTTTTTTATGATTTTTCCTTGAGGGCCTTATGATTATTATTTGTAAGAATATTCCCACTTCTCAGTTTGTGATTGATATTTTATGAAATATGAGATGTATACACCTATACAGGCCAGAAGTTTGAGCCACCCCCAGTTTTTTTTTTTTTTTTTAAATCATCAATACACTGTTTTACAATTTATTGCACAGGAAATGACACAAATATATAAAATAAATGTAATTAATTAGTTTTCAAGAAGAATTTGTCAACAACTTTATGTAGCCACTCTGGCTACAGAAATGAGTCAATAGCTGCTGTCTGCCTTCTCCCACATCATTTTGGATTAACTTGCTACAGTCTGCTCATGCTGCTGCTCTGCTCCTTCTGAACTTCATATTGAGTACTGCAAATTTATAGTTTTATCACAAACTATAAATTTGCAGTCACATTCTTCTTGAAAACTAATTAGTTACATTTATTTTATATATTTTTTGTCATTTTCTGTGCAATAAATNAAAAAAAAAAAAAAAAACTGGGGGTGGCTCAAACTTCTGGCCTGTGTTGATGAAGATTCTCAGTCATCCAGGCGATATATCATATGAAAACTGAGTCAGGTCAACTGGATTCAAGTTTTTAATTCTGAAACGTTTCATCCAAATGGCTTCGTCAGTCAGAAATGAATGCAAAGGAGGTTAAATTTCCAGTAACTATAGTAACTATGATGTCAAATCACAACAGACCTTCAATTCCAAATAAATAGATATATTATTCAAATAGTTTTTGAATAATGTGTGATGTAAAATGCATTATTCAAATTTCAAACAATGAATACATTTCAAATAATAAATTTCAACTCAACAACTAAAAGAGGCCATTTATGTTCACATAGAGAGAACTTCCCTCAACAGAAATAGAGGTCTCAGACACAATCTACCACCACCTATAGTGCCCTGCTGTCTTCACTTCCAAAGAAATTTGGGGACAGGTCCTGCATCCAACCAGGAGACCATTTAAAAAAAAAAAAAAAAAAAANTCTATCTATCTATCTATCTATCTATCTATCTATCTATCTATCTATCTATCTATCTATCTATAAGTTGAAATCTAATTTCAACTTCATATATTAATATTTTTTTTAGACAGTATAGATATATTTTTTAGACAGTATATATTTTCTAGATTCTCCATGATACTCTGTTTACTGTATCTATTTTGTCTATAACTGATTTAATTTGTGATCTTTTCACGATCAGATTGATAATATTTCATGTAATTTAATTACTTTTATCAGTGCTTGGTTGTCATGTTTCACTGCAGTCTATAAAAGCACCACCCATTCTTTGTTCTGTTATGCTGAGGATGACGTAATATCTGAAACGCATTCATGATATGCCTGCCTGAGCTATACAATAAAAGTTTTTGAGCAGTAAGCCTTCCGTGTGCTGGCCTTGGTTCCAATTTTGGATTTCTACACGCAAACATCACAAATTCTGTTTGCCAGAACAAAGCTGGAGGTGCCATGACGATTGAAGCAGGGTCTCGGTGACGGTGGGCGACCACTTTTCCGTGACGGCTGGCTACATCAAACATGACAAAACTAATGTGCGCAGACACAGCAACATGGGGGGAATTATGGAAAGCATTTTAACAAATGAAACTGATTTCCAGATGTTGTAATTGACTCCAGCTACCATCGACCTTATGTGTTGATAATGTATTTCGATGGACACCACACCAACATAAAAAACACACTTTCCAATGGCTTGACTTGTGCTAATCACTCGTATTCGACTAGTGTGCACAAGATGGACATAAATGTGACAGTATTGCCACACTGTGCGGTGCAGCCAGGATTAGCCATGGCATTGCTGTGTTTCGAAAGTCGCTAACTTTAATTCTGAGCCCATTTTCAGTCCATTATGCCAGGCCACTGGGGAGGCCACAGCAAATTAGAACTATCTCTACTCCACTGACTTCATCATTAAAATTAAAATGGCACTCACTGCACCCCACCTGTCTCTCTCCCTCTCACAGAGACACACACACACACACACACACACACATGTTTACCAGAGGACACTCAGTGACACACTCCTACACACCCAAACAAATGTGCAGGCACTTGCATGTACACACATGATTCAAACCTTAAAACAAATCGAGCTATAAACATACAGATGTGCAAATGATCATCAGAAAACATAGACACACCTGTGACCAGAGGTGGGTAGAGTAGCCAGAAACATACTCAAGTAAAAGTATTGTTACTTTATGATAATGGTGACTCAAGTATAAGTAAGAGTAGTCACCAACATAATTACTTGAGTGAGAGTAAGAAAGTATCTATTAAAAAGATTACTTGAGTAGTGAGTAACTTTGATCAAACTTATTCTTTCGAATAATCAACAAGTTATAAAGTGCTTGTCTGAGGGGAAAAAAATGCAAAGCAGCCACATGTAGCTTCTAATGCAATCCAAATCATATCATATAAAGAAACAGTAGAGAGTAATAAATCAAATATTTACCACATAACAAATCATGACAATTCTGGTCTGGCCCCAAGACAGTTAGCTAGGTTAGCTTCATGAATTTACTCAGAATAGAACAGGAAAACTTGAGTTAGCATTAGCAGCCAGCATACAGCTGATGAAAATGCTAATGATGCCGGGGACGAATAACTCCAGAAATGTCTGCTGTTTCTCTGCGCCACCCTTTCTCCTTTTAGAATTCATTTTTCGTCTAAGTGCCAAGAAAATTGTAAAAGAAAAAAACTGTGTTTGCTTAGTTTAAGTTAATTTTAGTTAATATTGTATTGTGCAGTGCAAAGGCCACCAGGCAGCCCACCTATCAACTCTCAATGAGCCCAACCATGTGTCAACCCATCGTTGTCATGGAGATGACGGGATGCTAAATGTGATTGGACCAAACCAAAGCAGAGTAGATGTTCTCACTCAGCAGGGGAGCATTCGGACATTTGGTTTCACTTTATCTGTGGAGAAAACGGAGAATTTTGACTTCTTGTGTTGGAGCGATGTCTTGCAGATAATACAAATAAAAAATAACACAGAGTGCAACCAAATGTAACAGAGTAAAAGTATATGTTTTACTTCATAAATATACTCAAGTATTAGTTAAAAGTATCCTGCAATTTACCAGAGGACACTCGGTGACAGACTTACGAACATGTAATCACACACTCCTGAACATCCAAACACGTGCAGGCACTTGCATGTACACACGATTCAAACCTTGATACAAATCACACCATACAGATTTGAAAAATGATCTTCAGTGAACATAGACCTGTGACACACACACACACACACACACACACACACAAAATCATTGAGGGAATGGTGACTGCCCAGTCAATTCTGCCAATACAGCCAGCCAGTCCACTATCACTCTCCCAGTGGGAGAGCATATTAACTGCCACTGTGTCTCATTCTGCTTGGACCACTTGGTCCCTGCATGTGTGTGTTTGTGCACGTGTATGTTTGCACAAACACACACACAGCAGGGGGAGTGTTTGGTGTCATGGCTAATGTAAGAAGTAAGAATGGCGAGTCATTTAGTTGATATAGCTTCATAGTCAGCCTCGGCCCACGCTGTGGCTCTAACAAGATCAATAAAGGAGAACAGAAGGGACCTGTAGAGAGAAAAGAGGAGAGGACGGGAATAGATGTACTAATATCCCAAAATCAAGTCCTTGCCAGTAGTAATCGCAGCAATAAAACTCCATAATTACACTGGTTTCTCTGTAAACAGGACTGATTTCTAAGCAGTACTGGGTGCCCAAAGCTTGCTGGAACTGGAAATGTACCTGATTGTTCCAGTGTGTACGTACAGTATATGTTTGTTTAAGACTGTTGTGTGTATTTGTGTGTCTGTGTGATGCGATTGACAATAGCCATTTACGTTTTTTTTTTCAGATCGCTTGTATTGCTGCGTATGTGTGTGCTTTGAAAAATGGCCCATATGCATATATTGTACAGTCTTGTGTATTGAAAATAAGTGAATCCATTTGAATTTTGCTTTTGCATTTATTCAAATGAGCCTGAATAAATTCACTTCAATCTGAATAAGTGCAGTGAACCACATCCGTGTGTATATGCAGATTTGTCTACATTCAGGTTTGCATGCCTGTGTGTGTATGCAAGTGTGTAACACAAGCTTGTAAGTATGTGTGTGTGTGCATGTGCCTGTGTGGTCTGCAACACCTCGCATCTTCTAAAGCAACGGGTTCTAGCTAATGCTCGGAAAAGCAGCGAGGCTGGCGGGAGTGGCACGCTGTGAAACGAGGAAGTGAGTGTTTTCCTCACGGTTCACGGAGGAGTCAAAGAAAGAGGGAGGTGTGCAAATGAGATGAATTGAAGCGGGAGGGAGGTAGGAGGAGGGTGACAAGCGAGAGTGAAAACACACACAAAGCGTTCAGCTGTGCATGCTGCTGATGTTGGAATCAACTTGATGCCTACCGGCCATGAAGCTTGAGGTGCGCCGTCCTGTTCCCACTCACTTTAAGACAATGAAAAGCTTTGTGCATGACTGAAAACAGATTCAAGAAGATGGAAAAAGTGAGACGGAGAAAAACAGTCTGACGTGAGGGAAGAAAATAAAGTTTTTCTGTGACAGGAAGGGGTGTTTCAGTGCAGTGATGTTCAAACTTTGGTGTCTTCAAAAACTAATACTGGAGGAAGTCAGAACAGTTTTACTATAATGTTTTGTTAGCTACATCAGGCTAACATAGCCATGATTTAGTCAGTTACTAAAATGGCCAAAATCCCTTTCATGCTGCATAAACTTTCTCAGGAACTCGGAAACTCTTCTTCATTTAACAGTGAGGAACCAGGAGCAATTCTGACACCAGAGCTGCAGTTCCTGAATCATTTTTAGTTCCTACTCTGATAGTTTAGGACCTGCTGGGTCTGATATCAGTCAGATACAAATTTCCTCCAACTCAAGCAAGAAAAACCACCATAAGTTTGGAAACAACTTAAAAAAAAAAAAAAAAAAAANAAAAAAAAAAAAAAAAAAAATCATTTATATTTGTTCTTAACAGATGTAGGCACTAGATCAAGCCCAGTGCCTTGGAAATGGCATGAGCATTAATATAATGCAAGTTTTTGATGGTGAGGGAAAATTATCCAGAGGAAACCTATGCAGACACAGAAAAAAAAAAAAAAAAAAANAAAAAAAAAAAAAAAAAAAGAAAAAACATGTAAACTTAGCGTGGGATTCAAACTCAGCACCTTTTGCTATGAGGCTAATGGGGAGAGTGATTAAAAATGACATCTTACATCTGTTTTGTAATTGTATTTCTTCTGTTCATATTTTCTTTGTTCATATTTTCTTTCCTTATTTTACCAACACTTGCAGTACCTTTTGTTATTTTCAACACATTTTAGAATAGTTTGGTCGAGGCCATGAATAAGCCTGTTTGAGCTTTTTGTCTCTTCCTGCATGCTATATTACTTTTTATATTAATGTTTTTTTGTTCTTTTCTTTTCTTTTTGGTGTTGTTTTGAATGTCTTTCAAGTTTTAGAAATAAAAAGTGGTGATATACATTTGCTCATCTGTCTCACAGAGAGAGAGAGAAAGAGAGAGAAAGAGAGAGAGAGAGATAGATACACATTTGTCTAGTTTATGTGACACTGTACATCAATAAAATACAGTAAATTTGCCCATACTCTGGTCTGACTAGCTCACACACACACATACACACACACACACACACACCAAGCAAAAATGTCACTCTCTCTCTCTCACAGACTCAATGATTTTATGATTTCATACAGACTGAACTGTCAGTCACCCAACTGGTCACCAAGTCAACCAGTCAGCCATCAAGTCAGGCGGCCATTAAACCGAGGATTGGCCTTAGTGAGTGAAAGAACATTAGTCAGGCCAGTACAGCCGAAGTATTCTATGTCTGATTAAATGCTGCCAAAATGTGTGTGTGTGTGTGTGTGTGTGTGTGTGCGTGTGCGTGTGTGCACATGGACTTTCTGTGCATTCACCTCTCATATGTATACATCTTTTTACAGTTTGGAGCACAGTTTAGCTAAGCAGGAGGAGGACTGATGGAAAAGATGGGCAGCGTGTTAAAAAGAAGAGGATGAAATGAAGAGGTAAAACAGGAAAACAAAAGAGGAAAAGTTTCTGCAGCATTAACAACATATTGACATTCATAAAATATTTAATTAATTTAAGTAATTTAATATACAATAGAAAAACTAAAATATGGCTTTATGTTTTGGAAATTGGTTATTGGTAACATTTGTATGTTACCAACAACCAATTTATATAACTTTTATCCTTATGAAAGGATAAAAGAGATTAACTTCCTCTGATACATTCATGTTACAAGGCCCTCCTTTTCAGAATGAAAAATGCATTTTCAGCATGTTTGTGTGGAAAAAATACAAAGTTTTCAAAAGGATTCCAGCTTTTGCGTTTGTCATGTAGACATCTGCTAGATCAAAGTGCACTGGGTAGTATTTATTGGACTTTCACATTCAAAACTCTCAATATGGTCCTTTAAGACAACTTCACTGATGACATTTGATTGTCTGATGAAATCAAAAGGCAACATAGGGGATCAGCCACCATTAACATCCATGGATTGGTCTTGGCAAAATCAGAGGAGTGATTGTAAGTGCCTGGGTGCTTCACCACCACAAAGCAGACATAAAAGTTAGAAAAGGTGTCACCTGGTCCACTCTGCACTAATGAAGAAGATTTGGAAGTTCTTCATGTTGGAGAAAACTGAAGGCTTAATTCTTAATAGCAGCAGTTGAGGCCATCCTGGTTTATGGTTGTGAAAGTTGGACTTGGCGTGAGGCGAACAAAAGCTTAGATGGTTTTTATATGAGCATGTTTAGAATGGCTCTAAATATCTCTTGGAAAGACAACACCACCATTATTGAAGTGTATGGAAATATACTGAGGCTCTCGTTTCCTGGCCCTGGCTGGATGCCGCCAATGCCACCCCTAATTCTGTGAAAACAAAATAATCTTATGGCAGCCAAATGGAGCCATATGGAGGCTCTTTGTTGGGTCCCCAGGTAATGATGGTGAACACCTTATGTAGGATTGGGGTGGAGAGTGTAGAAGAGACCCTGTGGTGTGGCCTTTTATGAAGAGATCTTTCCTCAAAAGGATCTCAGCCCATTCAGAGCCTTTGTTCCAGAAGCTTTGACTACTTCTATTTTATTTATCTATCTATAAAGACAGTTTGTCTGTCTGTCTGTGGCACCAACATCTCTAGAACCCGGCACTGTATGAAGTTGATATTCAGCAGGTTTNTGTCTGTCTGTGGCACCAACATCTCTAGAACCCGGCACTGTATGAAGTTGATATTCAGCAGGTTTACTGCTCAGGACCCAAGGAGGTGCAGTGTCGTGAAGTTGTTTGGATGAGTGGTTCTCAAATTGAGCTGTGCTGGTAAAAAGTAGTCCATGCAGTGAGATATGCTCCAGGCATGGCAGCATATGCTCCAGTCCAGTGCCATAGTCTCAACCTGACCCTGTACAGCAAACAAAGTTAGCTCACGAGGATGTGCAGAATTAAAATTTGGATTACCTGTCTTCCAGAGGGGACAGCATGGTAGTTTTGTGATTAGCACTGTTGCCTCACAGCAAGATTCTGGGTTTGAATCCAACTAGATCCTTTCTATGTGGCATTTGCATGTTTTTACCATGTCTGCGTGGGTTTCCTCCAACTTCCAAAGACATGCAGGTTCACTGAATTGGAAACTCTAAAGTGACTGTAGGCTTGAATAAGTTTGTCTGTCTGTGAAAGGCTGGATACCTGTCCAGATGTATCCTGTCTCTCACCAATGAGCACTGGGATAGGCTCCAGCGACACAGAATAGGATAAGCAGGTATGGATGATGGATGGATAGATCTCTTCCAGAGCAGTTTATGCCTTATTTTCAATCAACTTTACAGACCAACTGTTATTCAACTAGACAGTGTTCCAAGTTATTTTCACACTTGGTTTATTCCACTTGAATCAGACTCTCGTACATTTTATGATTTGTGTTAACTCATCTGAAAACAGCAATCGACTCACTGAGACCCTTTTGAGGACGTGGATCCGGTCTGATCTGATCACAAATGAACTCTGGAGAGGTTCCTTTGTGGTGTGATCATGATGGAAAGTAGTTCTGTGCCAACTTGTTGAATGTTAGCATGTCATTAGCTCCATATGTGCTGCATTTTCCTGGCAGAAAACCCAGCCGAAAGAGAAGTACGGTATGTGTGTTAGTGTGTCCGCACAAGTTTTGTGAAGTGTGTCTTATCTCCAGCCGTGATACAAATCATAATCTTTCAGCTGCTATAACTCTCATAACCTTATCTAACCTTATCAGCCCCTCTTTTGTTTTCTTTTCATCCCTTCATCTCTCCTCGGCTCTTATTACTCAGTAGGAAAGGGATAATTTCCCCTCTCCGATCTTATAAAGCTCACACCTGTACCCTCCTTTATCAGTCTCTGTCCTCATCTCCCACCCTCCATCCTCCTCATCTAACCACTCATTCATTCCTCACCTCTCGTTCAACATCTTCTCCTCCCATTCAGTCTTTATTCCTGGTTTCTTCTGTCTTTCATTTCTCATCCTTTTTTTTTTTAAAAATATTTCCCTTTCTTTTGTGATGTTTTCTACATCGACCAGAAGGTGAATCTAGAAGTCTCTCTTTGCACTTCTCTTCATTTTGTCCCCACCACATTCCTGTCATCTTTGCTTCTACCTCCTTCATCTGTCTTTCTCAATATACCCCTCCCCTCTTTTATCTTCTCACCTCTATTCACCTGTTCTCTCTCTCCACACCGCCACCCTCTCCTCCTGTCCATGTCTATGGCTGTGGAGGCATTTATTGCTCTCTACAGCTCATAAATACAAAGGGAAAAGGAGAAACTAAATAAACCCAAGGAAATGTATTCAAGCAGGGATAACTTAATACACAAAGGGTGTTTTTTCAATTCTTAATAACATCGCTGCCCTGGCGAGTCAATGTCCCACGTGTGATTAAGCAGGCTGCCAATGGATGGAAAACAGTAAGCACCCAATTTCCTTTTTGTTTCCCAGCTTTCTTCCAGTAATTGATCATGTCTCCAGTTTTGCCAGGAAGCAGAGACACTGGGTCTTATCTCAGCACAGAGCTGTGAAACTGGGCCAGCACCAACAAGAGAGGCAGATGGCCATGGCTGAATGTTTACCAGGGGGCATGTTCCCTTTAACATATCAGCTTGAGTAGTGGAATTGCTGTTTGGGATGGTGTATAATACGTAGGCTGCCACTGGCAAGTCTTTGAAAGCCAATAAAATGTGCTTTTATACTCAAAGTTTGTAAACTAGGAGCTACTTTACTGTCCAGAGTAGAAACTACATGATTCCTTCAGCAAATTCTTCACTTGCAATCCAACCACGCTTCAAATATGTGACTATTATAGTGATATTTGATTTTTGTTGTCTTGTTTCATTTGGAACTTTTTTGTCTTGGTGCAACTTCTTGTCACAAGAGTTTCAGTAAATGTAACATAATGTTTTGATGCTTTTTCTTTCTGAGCGGATGATCAAAATCTCTCTGGATCCTGCAATGCACCTTGTCAGTCCACAGTTCCGTGCAGTTTTCCATCTTCTTCAAAGTCTTGAAACCTTGCTGTTGCTGTTCTGTGCTGTAAAAAACAAGCTAAATGTTAGTCTTTAAAAATGGGCAGTTGTCAATTCAAGTTTATTTGTATATCACATATAATGTCTCAAACGCTTTATAAGCTCATATAGGAACTGTTTCCAACCCAGCCCAGCTTTCTAAGAGGAAAAAGAAAAGCAAAAAACAGCAAAATAAATCTCAGAAAAGGAAATTCAGAGAGATTTTCTCTCCTTGAATGGCCAAACAGGAGCCATAGGTGGAAAGCACACAAATTACAACCAGACAAACAAGGATGTAACAACACAGGAAAATTTAAATACAGCAGTTGAGCCCTGTTCCAAAAAGACCAAGTTCATAAATCTAAACTCCACGTGTTTCAGCACCTTCACCTGACTAATCAGTAATGTTCAGATTTATGTGCTTCACATCCAGCAGTTCCTGAAACATCGGAGAGTTCTGACCCTGGAAGAGGAGCTTAAAATATGTTCAAGAATGATAATTTTGGTACCAAAATGGATCCTTACTGAGAAATTAAGTAAAATTTCCTCACTTCCCGAAAAAGTTCTTATAGTGTGAAAGGCACTCATGAAGATTCAGTATGTCCCTGTTTTTGGGAATACTGGGTCCCTCTTTCTGCTTGATCATACCTGACTCTTGTTAGTTTTCTGTTGTTACCTCTTTTTTAATAACCTACAGTACCTGTTTACCACCTAGTATGTGACTTATTTTGTTATTATGACACAACTTATTTGAAGGCTGTTACGTAGTAATTTTGTAACGATGCCATCCAGACTAACATGAACATGAAATACATCTCTTAAATGTTTGTAACTTGTCATTGCATGTCAGTTGGTAAACTGAGTCATTTTCAATGCAAAGGTGTCAGTTTGCTCTACTAGCCAAGAAGACATAACCTGTCACAAACACGTCAGGCAGGCTTAATTTTCAAACATAAACTGTTTGGGATATCTGTTAAAAATTGAGTCTCCATGATGACCGTGGTACTCTAAACCTCTGAAATATGCATATAATAACTAAAATATTTCTACAGCATTTAATAATTGATTTCCCAGGATAGTATGTGCAACATTACTCTGTAAATAGTTGTAATAACTGTAAACAATTACTATATATAAGAACTCATGTATCAAATATTATACCTGAAATTGATGATGCAAACTGAGTTTTGATTTTTATGATAACTGAAGTCCAATTGTGACTCAGTGAACAGTACATATACACCCAGTACACACACTATTTATACACTATATTATAGATCTATGTGTGTGTGATTTAGCCTTATCCACTAACCCAGTCCACTCTGTACCCTACCCCACCCTCCCACAATCACACAGAGCCAAGTTTTTAAGGGGGTTGGACAGCTGGATTGGTGTGTCTTCACCCGTGGGCATGGGGCTGAGTGGGGTAAGGCTGGCACACCAGCCAGGTGAGGTGAAGTGGCTCTAATCTGCTGTCCAGGCATGAGGCGGCACAGGGCCGGTCTGCTGTGCTCTGAGTTATGTTGGCAGTAGGTAAATTTGGCATCCTGCTGCACCCGGTTCGGTGCGTCGGCCTCCTGCTGAGTCACAGAGAGGTGGGAAATAGAGGGCGCAAAGCCAAGTGAAGGGAGGTNCGTCGGCCTCCTGCTGAGTCACAGAGAGGTGGGAAATAGAGGGCGCAAAGCCAAGTGAAGGGAGGTAGAAAGCCAGAGAGATGACAATGTGAAGCAGATAGAGACATATGTCAAGAAAAAATGGTGCTAATTTTATTGCTGCATCTAATAGCATTTTTAACCAAAAGTCTGAAGCAATCTATATTAACATGAAGGAATATATGGCAATTGTGTATGTTTGAGCCCAATATACAGTATATAATGCATATACACGTTACGTTACTGAAAACCATTTCCCAAAATGTATTNAGCCCAATATACAGTATATAATGCATATACACGTTACGTTACTGAAAACCATTTCCCAAAATGTATTACTTCAGTTGTGAATTTTAGAATATTTTTTCCTACCTTCCAGACAGCCATTGGTTTCAGTTCATTGCAGTATGCTGTAAAAAATCAACTTGTAGAGACTTGAAACACACTTGAAATACGTAATCCATCACAGCAAACAACACGTCTATTAGGTATTTTTTGCTGAAGTAACTTTATTTTATCGATCCAACACGGAGCTGTGCGGAAGACAATGTACATTTTTGTCAGGAAATATAGTCCCAGAAGAAGACAGCTTTTACAGAGAAATTAAAATGACTGTTCATAAATATTACAAGGTGAAACATTTAAGTTTACAGTGGGTGTGTCACCTGAATATTTGATTTTGAAGGATTACAGGATTTGAAAAAATAACAGGAAAACTAAAAATAAATTTATGTTTTGGAAATTGGTTAACAGTAATGTAACATATATTCGGGTTGCATATTTTGGGCTAAAACATGCACAATCACCAGGGTGGTCCTTTAATATACAAATAAATATCTTGCAGAGCAAAAAAGCCTCTGATGACCCAGAATTCCTTCTGACCTAAATAGCCTCACTCAACTAGAGCTGCCATTCAACTGATGCAACCAATCCTAATCCAAAGGAGCAATTTCGGACCCATGCGGAGTGCAATTTAACATGAAGATAGCACCAGACATAGAAATGAATGAAGGATGACAAGCCTGAGCCTCCGGTCTCTGAGCACCATTAAACATGTTTGATATGTAATTCAATAAGTAAATATCAAATCAAAAGCTTGGATGCAGGTTGAGAGAAAAGAGAGGAAGCAACAGAGAGACTAATTTGAAAAGACAGGAAGTTAAAACAGTGGAGCTGATTCTGTGCCACTGACTGAACGCGTAAAAAAAACAGCCACTTTAGACCAAAAAATATCCACTGTGAGATACAAATGGATTTCCTACTCACAAGTCAAAAACAAAACATATCAGACTGAGAGGTCGACATGCAAAGTTTAAATTGTAAAGTTTAGGAATAAATTTACATATTGACTAGGCTGTGAGATTGAGTGCATTTCTTGAGATGAAATGTTGAGATGAAATGTACTTTTTAAAGTTCTTTGCCAATATTTCTACCACTTTCATATAAAAGCAGGACGTGAAAAACTGCCTTTGCTGGCTGAACCCACCTCTGCAACCCTAAACTCAACCCAGGTTTAATGTTTGGATGCTGCTCAGCCATGAACTCATCTATTCTTGACCTGCTTTAACATGACTAGAAAGCGTAATGTTACTTGTAAAGACATTAAATTATATTAAAGTTACTCTACAAAGAAAAGGAAATCATAGAGTCAAGGATTGCCTGGACCCAGACTGCTACTGGTTTCAGTTCATTCCCATATGCTATTAAAAGCAATTTGTAGAGACTTAAAATGTGCTTCAGACAGGTAATCCATCACAATGATATGCCGTTATTATTTTTATGGAAGTAATGTCATTTTAGCGTTTCAACACGGATTCTACATGGAGCTACACAGAAAAAAATGTGTCTCTGCCAGGTAACATAGTCCCAGGAAAGACAGCTTTAACCAAGAAATTAAAGGACCATACCGGACATTTTGCATGTTTGAGCCTAATATATTCAATTTTCATACATGTAACATTACTGACAATCACTTCCCNTTGCATGTTTGAGCCTAATATATTCAATTTTCATACATGTAACATTACTGACAATCACTTCCCAAAACATACTACTAGAACGGTGAATTAAAAATGTTTTTCTTACCTTCCAGACTGCCATTGGTTTCAGTTCATTCTGGTACGCTATTAAAATCAACTTGTTGATACTCGAAACATTCTTGGGATAGGTAATCCATCATCACCAACAAGACATGTATTCAGGTTTTTGTCGAAGTTATATAATTTTAGCATTTAAGTGCAATAAAAAGTGTGGAGTGAATGTGTGTCTCCACCGGGGAATATAGTCCCAAAAGAAGACCTGNAGTGCAATAAAAAGTGTGGAGTGAATGTGTGTCTCCACCGGGGAATATAGTCCCAAAAGAAGACCTGCGTTTACTGAAAAATTTTAATGACTGTGACTTCATAAGGCTGCGTTACGCATTAGCATTAGCAGGCAAAACATCTATTTCTAAGATGGATGAATCGCTTGAATATTTGATTTTGAAAGATTAAGAGGTTTTGCAAGATATCAGGAAAGCTGAAATACGGTTTCTTCCTTAGGGAAATGATTGTCAGTAACATAACATGTATGAAAATTGAATATATTAGGCTCAAACATGCAAAATAGCCAGTATGGTCCTTTAAGAGGACTGTGACTTCTACAACCATAAATAAGTGAATATCACCCAAGCATTTGATTTTAAATTCGATTTTAAAAGATTAGGGGATTTGCAAAAAAAAAAAAAAAAAAAAAAAAAATACACAAAAACTAAAATATGGTATTATGTTTTGGAAAATATTAGCAGTAATGTGTATGTGGGTATTTATTGGTATTTATTTATTTATGGGCTCAAATTGGTTCTTGAAGTAAATGATTTTTAAAAAACCCACTGAAACTGATGTTTACCCCTTTTAGATGTTACATATAAAATTTTTTGTCTTAACTGATTTCACTGTGTTATTTTGTTCTGCTCCATATTTTTGATTAGTTGGAATTATATCTCCCAGTGCTTCAAACATTCTAATTTTATTTAATTAGCTCTATAATCATCTCTATTAATTCCAATTAATAAACATGTTGGGCAGAACAAAATAACATGTTGAAATCAATAAAATAAAGCTAAATTTTAATATGTAACATCTAAAAGGGGTCAGCATCAGTTTTTATATGCGTATACACATGGAGCTGTGTTAAATGGGCAGCATGGTTGCCTAAAGGTTAGAGAAGCGAGCCAGTGCCCAACAGGCCACTGGTTCAATCCTTGGACTGGCAGCAGAAATCTGGGTTGGGGAAGTGAATGAATGGTGGGAGTCTGTGGTTGTACTGGGCACCAGGGCCCAGTTGTTCAAAAGTAATCTGATTGGATTTCAGTTGGATCAAATCTTGAAAATGGATTGTTCAAAAGAAAAAAAGGATTCTGAAATCAGATCACATAATCCAATCTTGGTTTTGATCTGGGTCAAGCCTTCGGGATGGTAATCTTGTAAAGTTTGTTTCTGGATCAGGGTGATCCAATCCAATGTTGGTTTGAAAAAAATGGCACAAGTAAGATGGATTACCTGATCCTGGATAGCAAAACATGGGATTTCCAAATCCAGATCATTCTGATCCTGATTAAATTTTTTTGAACAAACTAGGCCCAGGTGAATGATGTGAGTCTGTGAGCAGGACATTCCTGTAAAATAGCATTTAATGCTTGGTGAACTACCCCTGAATAAAACAAAGGTTAAAAAAAAAAAAAAAAAAAAACTACACTTAATTTTAATATTTTGTTATTACACCACTGGATTGAGCTACATTTACTCAAAAATACTGAGCCAAATTAACTAAATGTGTTTAAGTTTATTCAACATAGGTCAGTTTGGAATGACTAATGAAATTTAAGTGAAGTGTACTCAATTTGTTTTAGCTAAAAACTACAACTTTAATTTCACTGAAATTACTTATAAATATTAAATATAGCCAACTTAAAAATATATAGACAAATCTAAATAAATTTATTTCGTGCAACCACTTATATAAAAATTAAGTTAATTCAAAGTAGCACTTTTTTCAGTGTGCATTTTTCTGAAAGTTTCATGTTTTTTGCTGCTGGCTATGTATGTAGTTTACCCAGGTTTTGTCACAACATAATGCCATGGTCGCAGAAGTAGAAGATAAAGAGAAAGTGAATCTTCTTTCTCCGTTCGGTGTCTGGCTGAGTGGGTGGTGCTGGACCCGTAAATGGTTTATACCTGCATGCAGCCTACAGTAACTGACTCCAATCTGAAGAGGGAGAAGAGCATATGGGCTGGACCTCCAAATCTCATTTGGCTCCAGGACCCAAGGCCTGACTTGCTGATAGGGAAAAAAAAAAAAAAGTGAATCACCAGAAAGAAGGAGGGGAAGGTGACAAAACGAAGGAGGTAAAAATGGAAACAAGAAAGAGGGTAAAAGTGTGTCGCGGACCACAACAAGAAGAGAGAGAGAGGAAGGAATGGCAGGAAATTGCAGAAAAATCACAAAGGTGGAGGAGGACGGAATGAAGAAAAAACCGTGGAGAAAGGGTGAGGAAGTTATAACAACAGAGAGAGAGATGATTAAGGACAGGATGACCTGAAAAAGTAAACAGGTTGAGGAGGATAAGCGGAAGACAGACAGATATAGCATATTGTGAAGTGAAGGAAAGAATGCTGTATCAAAAAAAAAAAGAAAAAAAAGAAAAAGGGGAAAGGATGACGTGGAAAAGGCTGAAGAGAATACACTGAAAAAAGAGAGAATGGGGGAAAGAAAGTTTTTAAGAGAAGAGACAGAGACTGAGGAGAATGTGTGAGGAGCAGACAGCGAGGGAAGCGACTGTGACTGATTTGGCCGAGGCAGCAGTAAAAGGTTCCTCTAATACAGCGGGCGGCGAGGAGATCGGAGCAAAGAAGCCTGAAGGATACGCTCTGATAGAGGAGAGGAAGAGAAGATGAGAGGAAGAGAGGAGGATGACAGAAATCAGGAGTTGAAAAAGTGACCAAGAGGAGGAGGAGGAGAGGAGAAAATTTCCCCCCAAGGTTCTCCAATCTACTCCTTTCTTTTTTGAAACATGTCAAATCTTCCTTTTCTATCTTTTTTCTTTTCTTTTTTATAATTTGTAGCTTTCCCTTTCTATCCCCTCATCATCCTTCTTTTCATTTCTCTTCATTTTCTATGCTTTTTTCTGCTGCAGTCACACAGAAAAGAGACCTTGAAAGCAAAAAAACAGCATGATCAAAGAAAGAGGAAAGAGCGACTCGGGTCCAGACATTTTTAACCATAAACTACGTTGCATCAATTCATAACCACAAGGGGCTGCATGCCAGTAGAGCACTTAAAGGAACTGCCACCCCCTCCCCCAACAACGCCGCCACCACCACCACCATCACTTATCATATCAAACCTCTCCTACCCGAGATCATCTGCAAACAGAGAAAAAAATGTGAAAACAGCAGCAGAGAATAGGGACACTAGAATAGCCAGCAAAATTAAGATAAGTGCATCTATGTGAAACAAGGTGGACGGGAACTAATTCATGAGACGTGGAGCCATATACTTATTATTTATCTTAAGCTTTTTTGAACAAACCAACACCTTTTCAAAGGGCTATAAGCAATGTATTATAAAATTACAAAATAGAGACTATGATGGGGTTTGACAGTGAATATGTCTCCGCCGGGGAACATGGTCACAGGAGAAGATGGCATATGTCTCCGCCGGGGAACATGGTCACAGGAGAAGATGGCTTTTACAGAGAAATTAAAATGACCGTGCCTTCAAAATCATGCACAAGTGTTAGAAGGCGAAATAACGAATTGGGTGTATCACCTGAACATTTGAATTTGACAGATGGAGGGGATTTGGCAAAATAACAGAAAAATGAAATACGTTTTTTTTTTTTTTTTGGTTGGCAAAAACCTAAATCAACATACAAATAGTTAAAACAAACATATATCAATAAAACAAAGCATATATATTTTCCTGACAAAAAAAAAAAGAAAGAAAGAAAGAAAATGACCAAAAAGCCTTAGGTTTAGCTTATTGTGCTGACCCTTCACGTCTTTCCATATGTGGCTATTATTTAAAGAATTTATCATCTAGCAGCTCCTTAGGAGTTCAGACATGTCATAATTAATAACAATATCTATGTGGACACAAGCTAAACTTTACATTATCTCTTTATATCAAAATATTAATACATACTCTTAAACTTTGTGAGTTTTTTAAACACTTTAAATTCATTATCCAGGCTATATTGACCCCTTTAACTGAAATCCTTTGATTCTAATTTCTGGCTTCTTATACATATTCCTCTGAGGTTATACTGACTCTCTCTTTCTTTAAACATTTCTTGTATATTTTCTGGTAACAACTGTTTTTGAGCTTTATACATGATCTGACCAATGCCAAAATCTACAATATCACTAATTTTAATATCCGTAAATTAAGAAATAATGGATTTGAAGGATCTTTGTAATCACATTTGCTAATGAGTCTTATAGCTCTCTTTTGTAATATAAACTGTAATATAAATTTTCGTTCTTTTAGACATTGGTTGTCAGTAATGTAACAAGTATGCGGACAGTATTTATTTGACTTAAACATGCACAATTGACGGTATGGTCCTTTAACTTTGCCTGGCATAGTGGTTTATCTATTGCTGATAGATCTGTAATTAGCACCTAAGGAGCTTCTGGCTTCTTTCTAAATTGTATTTCTTACTTTCACTTCCTTAGTACTTCATCCGATCTGTTTTGGGTGTGCAGATTTAGTTGGCAGGCAGATTTAGTTGGCAGAATAGGGTGATGGTGTCTTCCACTCCTCACCTCTTCTCCATCCTTCTATTTCTCTCCTACCTGTCCTGTCCATACTGGGGTTGGCCCAATGCCAGGAACAAATGCTGGCTGGAGCTGGAAGACAAACTATGCAGTACAGGCTGGAGTGGAGAGATGGAGAGATGAAAAAAGGGATGCATGGAGAGGGGGAAAGAGAGGAGTGGGGTGGTTAAGAAATGGAGGGATGGACTTCAAAGGGAGTTGAGGTAAAGTGTGCCAGGACATTGATTTGCAATTCCAATGAAGGCTGCTTACAGTTAATTACATACTGACGCACTCTGGCTTAAGTGTGCATAAATAATCACACCCAGCTCTGTCCTGTAATGGATGGTCCTGCCCTAACAAAGTTAGTCGGCCTGCCTGACGCAAAACAACGCAAACATTAAAAGCATTATGAAAAACGCCGGGGTGGATTAGGATTGAATGAGAGATCATCTGACATGTGATGGTTTTGGCTCTTGGCTTTGAAATGACCGTGGGATTTATAGTTTTGCTGTCCAACGATCGATCTTTGGCCGAGTGCATCAGTTGACTAAATCCTCATCTATGGCAAAATCCATGCATTGAATCCATGCACTGTCATTTGCCATGAAGACATCCAAACTGAAATTCCACAACTAAATTTAAAGAATTACTGCTTCCATGAGCCTCTTAAATTAAATTGCATTTAGAATATCAGAACTTCAGAGAATTTGATTTGAAACCTGGGGAGACAGACAGAGAGAGGGGAGAGAGTCAAAGATGATGAAAGAAACACAGACTCTCTCTCTCCCCCCCNCCCCCCCCCCCCCCCCCGTATCTTGGTACACAAAATGCAGCACTTTTTGTTTGAAGAGTGCATGTGTACCATTTATCTGCATTATGTTTTATTTTAGATTAGCTCAGTTCTACTCTTGGACAAATGCAACAGGACTGCTGACTCTGTCCATAACATAACATTTAAAAAACAAAAATCTGTCATCTGGCTTCAGGTACTTCTCTGGGATAGCTTGCTCTGTTTTAGCTTTGATGCATTGGTCAAATCTGGTGAGTGTCCAAAGTAAAACAAACTTTATCGCAGTTGTAGTAAAAAGCATAAGTTACACACAACCCTACTGTATATTTCTAGATCAATCAATAGATCATTAGATTTCCTCGTAGCTGATTTGGAACTATGCAGGTCGGGTTCCAAACCACTCCACAGTTCGATTGGAATTGGTCAAGTTGTTTCGGTACGGACCCAAGTTCAAATGCCCAGACAAGCCAACCAACCAAACACTCCAAAAAAACTACTGTATATACTCGAGTATAAGCCAAATTTTTATTACCAAATTTCACAACGCAAATCGGGGGGTCAGCTTATACACATGAGAAATTCAAATTTGATCCTAGAAAACGAAATTTCCAGGGCTGGAAATACTACCCATTACCACTACCCATGGAAAATAGTTTAAATCATACCTTAGAATGAGATATTTCCTGACTAAACATCTTATCCAGCACATTTTGCAGCAGCCATTTGCAGCGTCCAGTAAGCACTGTTGTGATTGGTCAAAGACAAAACCATGGGCCAATCAGAGAAAACCTTATAAAAGTGCTGTTTCATATACTGGTACAGTAATGTTATTTGGTAGTCTGGTTCAACATGTTTTGTGTTTTATTAGCAAGAAGCTTCAGATAAGATACAACACAGAATGGAAATGATACAGACTCAGAAGAGAAAAAGAGCATCGTAACGTGTCAAGACATGTTACACAGAACAGGACTGGAATGAACTGTTTGGTGATTCAGACAAGGAAGAGGAGTCCGGAAAACTTAATGTCAGCTAATGTCAGTTACAGTAATCAGCTGTTAACCGGTACATGGATTATTTTCAGAAAATCACAGGAATACTAAGACAATACCCAGAAAAACAGGTAATTTGCTCAACAACATCAGGGGGTCGGCTTATATGCGGGTTTCTTTAAAAATCTAAATTTGCAGGACAAAATTGGGGGGTCGGCTTATAGTCGAGTTTGGTTTATACTCAAGTATATATGGTATATGTATATGGTAAGTGTGAAAACACTCGAAGCGTATATGAACAGAGGGCTGTACCACGAAGTGAGATTAGTGGGTTAGCGAGGTATGTTGTGCCTAAAGCCAGGGTTTTCAGTATCATGAAGGTGGCTCTCTTTTAACCTGGCTGGATCACCATGGCAACTCATGCTGCAGACATAACCTGGTCGGACCAGGTTTAATTCAGAGTTTCAGCTTGAAATCAACTATTTTGCATCACCCTTTGCAAACTTGTCAAGCCTTGCGTTAGGAATGCTACTGAACGGAGCCGTGACTTAAAGTAGCGCAAACTGTATGCATAACAATCACTAGTTTTTGACCAAATCAAAGTGAAATTATATATATATATATATATGTATGTATGTATAAACACAATGCGATGCATACAGTTTGCACTACTTTAAGTCACGGTTCCATATATATATATATATATATATATATATCAGTATGACGTTTACATTAATAGTATACTACATCATGAATCAGTTTATCAATTTATATTAATAGTATACAGTATACAGCTTATAGAACGCCAATTAAAAATGGATTAGTTGACAAACTAATAAAATTAATTTCACTTTGATTTGGTCAAAAACTAGTGATTGTTATGTATCCTACATGGACAGTGTCAGACTTAAATGCAGTTCTTAGTATAATATTTAAATCTGCTGCATCAAGTTTAAAGTGTCAGAGCTGTAGAATGTGCAGCATCACGTTAGGAATAAATGGTGGCATTGAGATGCATTGATTGGTAAATTACATAAAACTTATGCATAAACTATCAGCAACTTTCTGCAGCATTCCTCCCTAGCCTTATTTGCAGCAACAGCATTGCTTTTATTAGTTATGATGTGTTTGAAATCTTCATAACGCTGCATGATAACTTTGCTCCTCCTGACTGAAATAAACAGCTCTGATTGGTCCATTTCTGGTAATAGAGGTAAATGAGGCCGACACACCCCCTTTATGTGAATGCGCGCAGAGCTTGATGAGGAAAGCCTGGGTTGACAAAGACGGTTGATAACCACCATCATGGTACCCGTAATCTCTGACTGTCGAGCCAGCTAAGGCAAAAAAACCCTGGCTCTGCTGGACATGCTTCGTGGTAGAGACCTCAGCTGTGAGATAGAAACACTCTCGAGCTTTATTGACTAGGTTGTGAAACCCAGCCAGCAAGTGAGCTGATGTCTTAGCTTACAATGTTAAAAATGACTGTAATCCCCTATTCATGCGGTGCTGCAAGCAAGCAGGCATGCGTTGGTGAAAGAGCCCCGATGGAGCGCGAGCCAAAGATTAGCTTGGTGACGGCTTGTTAAACACAAAGAGAGTAGCNGCCCCGATGGAGCGCGAGCCAAAGATTAGCTTGGTGACGGCTTGTTAAACACAAAGAGAGTAGCGCAGCCAGACACCAGACAGAAAGGCTTTCTACACATTTACAATACGCCTGGCCAAAGACAGGGAAGAAAGAGAAGAGAGAAAGAGGATGAACGATTCATGAAAAGCAGAAGAGGATAGAGAATGAACAATGAACAATGGTGGAGGGAGAGGGCAGAGGTTGTGGGTGTCAGGTGAAAGAAAGCATGGTTTACTGGTATACTGGTGTAGTTGATTTGTCATCCCTGTTGTCCTGCCTTATCATTTCATTCACTCCACAGTAGAAGACAGAACAGAGGGATGCTGGGAAGAGAAGGAGAGAACATGGGGACTTGGGTGCTACAGATGGAGAGAGCAGTGAAGGATGGCTGGTAGATAGATGGACGGCATTAAATGATGCCATTAGTCAATGAATTAACAGCGCGTGATGAGCCAGCGTGTGAGCGAGGACTCCGTTTACCGCCTCTGCTGCCAACAGGCAATGCGGCCATGTTTGTTTGTTTGTGTGAAGGTGTGGACACTGAGCAGCTGCAGTGCATTGATGAGAGGATATAATCAGGGAGCAAAAAGAAACACAACAAGGCAGTCAACATAACCCGAAGATCTAAGACTGCACACATTTCAGATTAGGTTTGACTGAACAGGATATGTTGTTGCTGTTCTGCTCTGGAACAAAGACAGACTGAAAAAGGGGTGATTTTACCACAACAAAGGCAAAATGATTTTGAATGTTATGTACTTGTGTAAAATGGATCAATGGAGTAGAATTGCCATAGCAAATGGAATCTAGATTGTCTCTCAGGTTAAGCTAACTTAAGCTTTCTAAGCCCACAGTTTCATTCTTTTTAGCTAAGCATGAATGCAGTCTCTGTTGAATGGTCACATGACGTGTGCTGTAACAAGTCAGATAAGCAAACACACTTTCCACACACTGGATTCAAGTAGATCATTTTCCCTTAAAACTACCAAATGAAATTCACATTACATAACATGCATTCATTAAATGGGACATGATAGATTATGGATTTCATTACAGGTTTCAATATTCTTATTTTCAGTCAGGGGTCAAAAACAAATTGGACTACATCTTCTCCTATGCATTCTTATTGAAAACAGCCTGTTTTTTTTTTTTTTTCCCCAAAAGCCCATTCTCTTCTGATTGACCAGCTCTGAGAAGACTGTCTAGGAGGCTGAAGTGCCTCCTAGACAGTGCACTCTTGGGATTGCAGATGGTTCTCAACTCATCCTGAGAAGCTTCTTCAGTCCTAACTAGTATGGGGAAAGCATTCATTCCGATGTGGCTCATCACTGGATGTGGGTTCACCCACTTTGGGATGTGGACATATTGGCTGCACTCAAAAGCATCCACATCCACCAGGCTTAGGGTGGGTGGGTTGGGNATGTGGACATATTGGCTGCACTCAAAAGCATCCACATCCACCAGGCTTAGGGTGGGTGGGTTGGGGAAACGTCAGGGGACAATGCTGTCAGAGCAGCAATGTAAACAGCAGACAAGTGCTGTCTCAACCTTCCTTCTCTATCCAGGGAAGATTTCTCCAGTTTGTCAAAAATGGTCTCTTTTACATCATCTGTCTTCTTTGTCTAATATATGGATATTCTAATCTGTAGAGCTGTCTTATTCAGCCTGTAGGTGTATATATTTGGTTCGGTATGATTTGCTATCATACAAATCTATACTTCTCACTGCACTTAATAAAGTATGCCAGGTTGCTCCGCTAATGTCTTGGAATTGATCTCCAGGGTTAATTAAGCGCTGTCTTGCTGGACATGCCCCTATGGATAGGGTGTGATGTTATCCTTAGGGAAAGGGTGAGGAGCACAGACATCCAGGAGAGGCTTAAAGTATCACTATTGCTCCTTTTTATTGAAAGAAGCCAGTTGAAGTGGTTTGGACATCTGGTGCCTCCTGGATGCCTCCTTTTGGATGTTTTGTCCAATATCCAACTGGGAGGAGACCCCGGTGCAGATCCAGAACACACTGGAAGGACTACATATCCATCTGGCCTGGGAACACCTAGGAATCCCCCAAGAGGAGCTGGAGAATGTGGCTGGTGAGAGGAACATCTGGGCCCAGTTGTTCAGAAGTCATCTGATTGGATTTTGGCTGTCAGATTGGATCAAATCTTGAATATGGATTGTTCAAAAGAAAAAAGGATTCTGAAATCAGATCAGATCACGTAATCTAGTCTTGGTTTTGATCTGGATCAAACCTTCAGTTTTTCATTGTTACAAACTTTTAAGTAGGATTGGGATACCTTTGATCCAAAAACATCAGGATTATCCTGATCCCAGCAGAAGGGTGGATTTCAAGAACAAAATGTAATAAAACTTTAAAATTGATCAAATAATACATTTGTACCATGTAGTATATATGCATTTATTTATATTTTGCACTTGATTTGTTTAACCGTTACAGTGATAAAGCAGACATTAGGCTACCTATTAAGCTTTTTAGTACAGTAAAGTTAAAAAAAAAAAGGATTTTGTTCCCGTAGAATAATCCCCCAGCTGTCAATATTGAACAAAAATAATATATTTAATTTTAATCGTCATTTATCACTGTATATTAGTTACAATGACAAAGCTGGCTTCTCCACAAATGAAAAAGAAATCTGAACGTTCTTAATTCTGTTAACTATTGGACATTTAGCCTTTTTATGATTTGAAACGTGTTCTAAATATCCACAATATATTTGTGAATAATTGTTTTTATTTATTTGTTGTGGGTCAGATGAGGGGGCTGACTGTTTAAAGGAAACTGAAAATGGAAGGGGATGTTTCTTATTGTTTTATTGTGTTGTTTTCTGTCTCTTTAAAATAAAAAACACTTAAAGTGAGCCATGTTGGTTATTCTACTTGTTGTTCTTTACATAGCTAGTAGCGTACATTGTGATATGTACCGGTAATCCCTCCCATTTAGAGCACTGCTAATCTGGATTTGGTAATCTTGAAAAGTTTGTATCAGGATCAGGGTGATCCAATCCAATGTTGCTTTGAAAAACCAGAACAAAAGTGAGATGGATTACCTGATCCTGGATAGCAAAACATGGGTTTTCCAAATCCAGTTCATTCTGATCCAGCTTAAATTTTTTGAACTGGGCCCTGGGCTACTGTGCTGCCACCGCGACCTGGTCTCAGAAGAAAATGGATGGATGAATGAATTAACACTGTGGACAAGGCATGGATGGGGTTTGAACCCATGATCTTCGAGACTGACGCCTTACCACTTAGCCACCACACCTGCAGAGTTAGTTACTTGTCCTCAACTACATATGCATCCTACAGTGTAGACCTGTGCCAGAGATGGGTATGTCTGCCATATGGGAATAAATGTTGGTAAATGTCGGCTGCATCAGGCTTCAGCTCACACCATTCATGGACTACAAGACACGGATGGTGCAGCCACACACACTCACCTGTACTTCATTTGTGTAACCAGGTGTAGCGGTAAATTCAAATGTGGTAAATGTTGACGGGAATTTAAAGGAACAGTCAAAAACAAAGCTTTTGGCAGTTCAGGAAGTATGAGTTTGTCTTGTTGGATGCAGTGAGCAACTTTGACAATGTTCAGCACATATTTCCTCCTGTTACTTTATAAAAATGAGAGTAAATACAAAAACAAAACAATATATCCTTTTTATTTTTTATATCTTTAATGCATCATCACATGTGCATGTGGTAAGATTATCTTCATAACTGGGTATTTGTGTAGGTGTGGGAGTATCAGACTTCCTCTCTTCTTTAAATAATGTGTAGAGACATTTATGGCATGTTAGCGTTACGTTGTTGAACTGATCTTGCTTCAGGGTGAAAGTTAAAGGATAATACAGGTGATTTTGTTTGAGCCCAATATATACAACCCACATATATGTTACGTTATTGATAACCATTTCCCAAACTATACTACTGGTGTAGTGAATATTTAAAATTTTTTCTACCTCTCAGACTGCCATTTGGTTTCAGTTCATTCCAGTACAGCTGTTAAAATCAAACTGTAGAGACTTGAAATGTGCTTGAGAAAAATAGCCTTATCTTTACACCACTGAAAAATATTTCCAATATCATCATGTTGTAAAGAAAGTACTTAAAAATCTTAGAAACAACTTCTGGCTGATACCATCAAATATCATCTTATATAAACTGCGGCAAGCTGAGTTTGATTGGCTGGCAGAAGCTTTGTATTTTCAGCAACGTGCTTCCTTACAGACAGTCTAATAATGTCAAACCACGACAACTTTACAAGGATGATGCCGTGCTCGTATATTTCTCTGTTTCGATTTTTGACGCCAAATATATGAAGCACCTGATGTCGTTAGGACTCTGGACACTGTCTCTCTACCTGCAGAATGTATCTCTTCTTTTTGTTTGGTTTAGGATGGCTGAACGAGCTCAGGTCCTGCAAAATTTCACAGCAAAACCAATTAATTTTGTTACCATAGACCAGTGGGAGGCAGACAGAAAGAGAGAGCTCGATGGGGGGGGGGNTGGGGGGGGGGAGGCAAAGATGGTGAGAGACAGATTGATCTCTCTCTCTCTCGCTGTTGGGTATGCAAATGAGTGTTTGCAGGAGAGCAGACATGCGTAATCTCTTTTTAAGGGTGCGCATGTATACCTGCATACCACCTTATAGGCAGCGTGCCAACATCTATGGCCTTAGCCAGTCTATATTAACACAGCGCCTGCAGAAGAGTAGAGAAGGACTGTAAACATCTGAAGGAAAACATTATGCCACTGCCAGTAGCTACACTACAAAAAAACCTTGTCATTTGCGCAGAGATAGCTGCTTATCTACTTCACAAACAGAAAGGAGAAATCATTTCCAACTCATCCCTCCTTTCAGGTTGTGATTAAAGAAAATCCTGTCTGACAGCCTCGTGCGATCCACACCAACAGCCAGCAGGTTACTTAAGGATAGTATTTTTCTGTCCTGACCCTTTGTGACTCGCTCTAATTCTCTCTCTTCTTCCTCTGCCTCCAATTGAGCCATTAAGCCAGCTAAGCCAGCTGATTAATATACTGCGTGTCAGACTAAATTGATTCATTGAAGTAAATGATTTGATACGAGGTCAGTCCACAAATCTCTCAGGACTAATGTGAAGCTAATGGCAAATGACAACAGGATCACGCTAAAACAGTGACATGCTAAGAGTGAGTGTCTTCAAGGTCAGAGGAATGAGTCAGTGCAGAGTTTAGGGCGAAAACTAAGTTAAGAATTAAATAGAGAAAGGTGAAACTCTTTCTTCTTCTTTAGACAGAGATGTAGTTCTGCTCAAAATAGTAATGACAGTTTGGGGTTAACAAAGTTAAGATCTAGCAAATTACAATCAAGGAAGTCCATCCATCCATCCATTTTCCACTGTAATCAAGATCTCAGGTCTTAACAGGCCCATGTAAAGCTTATTTTATGATTAATGCATCGTCAAAAGTGCACGGGGTTGCACAGACAAACTGACGTCACACAGAAAGACACACCCCGTTTCATGGTCTCCACATGAACTGCCTTTATGTCTGTCCATGCATGTCATTTTGTAACTACTCAAAAATGGAGGAACTGCTAGTAGCAGATGTTGGCAAACACAGCATCTGTACGATTCCTCGGTGGAAGATTATCGAGAACAGCCGGATGACAAATAATTTCTGATGTGAAATCTCACAAAATCTTGGAAAAGAAGAGATATTAAGACTGATATGTGAAAAAAGAAACCAAATTTGACTTCTTTTATACTATGTAGGCATGAGTTTTTGATACACTGCTCCCTACTGTTTGGGATAATATGGGGAAAAAACAACAGAGTATAAAAGGTCTGTGCATCTGTTCCTCATGTTTCTGTGTCGGCTCATGTCTGTGCAAACGTCCGTCCAGAATAATTCAGCCTGAACCTGATCCCTGTCCCTAGCCATATCGTCCAAATTTTCCTGAAGTATCCCAAGACATCCGTAGATCAGATCAGACCCAGCGTTATGGGCGGGCATCAGTGGGCAATACCCGCCCATTTGAATGTCTTGCCCGCCCAGATGAAATCGGCAGCTAAAAAAAAAAAAAANAAAAAAAAAAAAAAACAAAAAAAACGAATCTATCCACTATCCTATTATAATTTAAGACAACTTCTCTGCTAAGACAAATAAGACAACAGAGAACATAGCAGAACAACTCAAATGTGTCCTCACTGCAAAACTGTAATAAATACATTGCTGCTGTCAGCGCTCAGCAGGCACGACCGGGACTTCATTAGATATTATCTGACTCACCTGTTTAAGGTATTTATGTTCTGTGTGTTGGAGTATCTGGTTGATGTCCTATAATTTAAAACAACTATCAAATAAGACAGTAATGGTTATTATAGCAGCACAACACAGATGTGTCCTCACTACAAAACAAGTACAGTATCATTATTTGATGACAACAATGAAATGGAGGGATCACATTGGCAGGTGGCTCGGAATGAGGATTGCTGACCATTGACAATAAGATCAGCTATCGGGATGGACGGACAGATGAATAGTAAATTTAAGTCATGGCAATATAAGGTGATAAGCCCAGAGGACCACTAGCCACACTTTTGGATTGGCATAACCGTTTTGTATATATATGCAATTTGATCTTGCAACAGACAGATAACATAGTGCGTAAGTGAGTGGTGACCTTCACTGGCCCTATGGTGGTGTTCTTTGTTGATTTTGTTTTACATGTAATCTCAATTTGGGCTTTAATCTGCTTTAATTGTTGTGCTTTATAATAAGTGTACGTTTGTATAATTTATACACGAGTTTGTAGCCTATAATGTTGTAAATTGTCTTGGGTGCAGGTAATACGCTGAGTTTCATAGCCTACTTGGGGAATTATGAGTAATTAAAATGAATTTAAACTAAGCAAACAAACAGGCTGCANAGCCTACTTGGGGAATTATGAGTAATTAAAATGAATTTAAACTAAGCAAACAAACAGGCTGCAAAATGTGTCAAATTTACACCTGTCATGACGTGAATTTATGACTGCTCCTCAATAAAGTTTGACGACACGAGAAATCAAGATGGATTCACATCATCCAGTGATGATGATTTGGTGCTGATGCTTTTGACAGAAAAAAAGAGAAAACGCTTGTGAACAGCGTATGGAGGTGTGTCTCAGGTCATATTAATATCTGAAGCCATGTGGCTGTAGGTACACAGGCTGTGCGTAAAGGCACACACGCCGGGCGGGCAAACGGACTGTGAGCAGATGAACAGGCGAAATACATCCCTACCAAGATTTGCATCCCCAAGATGAAGGAATGAAATCTCTTTAACAGCTCACATTTGGGGCTATTTCTATGTGACAGGGTGAGTTTGGT